>JAQSUU010000166.1:4557500-4806994 GCA_038087645.1 Saccharum hybrid cultivar R570 | reverse complement strand
AGGTTTTATCAGACCTAGTTCCTCACCATGGGGATGTCCATCTCTTTTTGTCAAGAAGAAAGATCAGACTTTAAGGATGTGTGTTGACTATCGACCGCTGAATGAAGTAACCATTAAGAATAAATATCTGTTGCCTCGCATTGATCTACTCTTTGATCAGCTTGTGGGGGCAAAGGTATTTTCAAAGATCGATCTTCGGTCAGGGTACCATCAAATCAAGATTCGACCTAAAGATATCCCAAAGACTGCATTCACTACCAGATATGGACTGTATGAGTACCTAGTTATGTCTTTTGGTCTCACCAATGCACCGGCACATTTCATGTATCTGATGAACTCAGTTTTCATGCCGGAGCTTGACAAATTTGTGGTTATGTTTATTGATGATATTCTGGTATACTCCAAAAGTGAAGAAGAGCATGTTGAGCATCTCAGAGTTGTTCTGACTCGTCTGAGAGATCACCAACCGTATGCCAAGTTCAGTAAATGTGAGTTTTGGTTAAGAGAAGTGCAATTCTTAGGACATGTGTTGTCAGCCGAAGGAGTAGCAGTAGATCCTGGCAAGGTGGAAGATATTCTGAATTAGAAACCACCAATCTCAGTTCATGAAGTCCGAAGTTTTCTGGGAATGGCGGGTTATTACCGTCGATTCATACCTGACTTTTCAAAGGTAGCCAAGCCAATCACAGAGTTGTTGAAGAATCAAACTAAGTTCATATGGTCTCCAGAATGTGAGAAAGCTTTTAGAATTTTAAAGAAGTCATTGACAACTGCTCCAGTTTTGGCACAACCAGATATAGAAAAGCCATTTGATGTTTACTGTGATGCCTCGGGTATTGGTCTTGGTTGTGTATTGATGCAAGAAGGCAGAGTCATTGCTTATGCCTCGAGACAGTTGAAGCGTCATGAAGAACATTATCTGACACATGATCTTGAACTAGCAGCTGTGGTTCATGCATTGAAAATTTGGCGTCATTACTTGTTAGGTAATACTTGCCACATGTATACAGATCACAAGAGCTTAAAGTATATCTTTACTCAGTCAGAGTTGAATATGAGGCAAAGAAGGTGGCTTGAGTTAATAAAGGATTAAGATTTAGAAGTGCACTATCACCCTGGAAAAGCAAATGTTGTTGCTGATGCACTCAGTAGAAAGAATCATTGCAATTGCATTACTGTGAAGCCAATGGATTACAGTTTATGTTATGAATTAGAAAAGCTGAATATTGAAATAGTTCAACAAGGTCAGTTGACTAATGTCACAGTAGAATCAACAATCAAAGATCAGATTGTGTCTGCTCAGAGAAAGAATTTCGGAGTAGCTCACATCAAAGAAAAAGTTAGAACGGGTCAACAGACATATTTTAGTATTGATGATGCAGATGTGTTGTGGTTTAAGAACCGGTTAGTGGTCCTAAAGGTTCCAGAGTTACGTCAGCTCATTCTTGATGAAGCACATAGCACAAGGTTTTCTATTCATCCAGGAAGTAATAAGATGTATCAAGATTTGAAACAGAAATTCTGGTGGACCAAAATGAAAATTGAGATTGCCAAGTATGTGGCCAGATGTGACACTTGTTGTAAGGTGAAGGCAGTACACCTGAAGTTGGCAGGAATGTTACAACCCTTGCCCATTCCATCCTGGAAATGGGAAGATATCAGTATGGATTTCATTACTGGGTTACCCAAGACCTCAAGAGGCTTTAATTCAATTTGGGTCATTGTGGACCGACTGACAAAGTTATCTCATTTTATTCCAGTTAAGGTGGACTATTCTGCTATAACTTATGCAAGAATTTATATTGCACGAATCCTGAGTCTTCATGGGGTACCAAAGACCATTGTATCAGATAGAGGTACTCAGTTTGTTAACAAATTTTGGAGACACCTACATAAGTCCCTGGGTACAAAACTTTTGCATAGTACCGCTTATCATCCACAAACAAGTGGTCAGACTGAAAGGGTCAATCAAATTCTAGAAGACATGTTAAGGTCATGTGCACTTAATTATTCAGACACTTGGGACGAGTGGTTATCTTTAGCAGAATTCTCCTATAATAATAGTTATCAAGAGAGTATCAAAATGGCACCGTTTGAGGCATTGTATGGCCGTAGGTGCAGAACTCCATTGAATTGGTCAGAACCGGGAGAAAGATGGTTTTTCGGTGTTGATCTTGTGAAACAAACAGAAGAAAAAGTTAGGCAGATCCAGAATAATTTAAAAGTGGCTCAGTCCAGGCAAAAGAGTTATGCTGATAAAAGGCGTAGACCTTTGGTATTCCAAGTAGGGGATTATGTTTATCTAAAAGTATCACCCATGAAAGGAGTTAGCAGATTTGGAGTCAAAGGCAAACTCGCACCACGTTATATTGGTCCTTTTCAAATCATTCAACAATGTGGAAAGGTGGCATATAAGTTAAAGCTACCTGAACAACTGTCAGCCGTGCACAATATATTTCATGTATCACAAATGAAGAAGTGTCTACAAGTACATGATCAAGTGGTTGATGTTGAGGGAGTTGAACTTGAACCGGATTTGACATATTCTGAACATCCTGTCAGAGTTTTGGATCAAAAAGATCGTGTTACCCGAAGTAGAACAACTAAATGGTACAGAATACAGTGGAATCAACATTCAGAAGAGGAAGCCACCTGGGAAACGGAGGATTATCTGTTAGAGAATTTCCCGGAGTTCTTTGCTTCTATCTAGGTTGCAATTTCCTCTTTAAACTGTAACCTATCCTTTTAAAATCTTTGTAATGCAGAAAACCCCTACCTATTTTGTAGACAAGTCTTGGACGTGTTTGCTTGACACGTTTCCTTTTCTATTACTTAACTCAAGGCTTTAAATCTCGGGACGAGATTTCTTTAAGGGGGAAGGGTTGTAACACCCCGGGTGTTATAGTGCTAATTAATCTGTCATGTCATCATAATGCATTGCAAAGCATCCCTATTAGGTTAACTTTGTTATGCATCAACTAAAACAAGTTTACTTATCTAGGTTGAATGTGTTTCTCAGTGGTGTGCTCCGAACCCGAAAACCCTAATTTTTAATACCACCGCAAATGCTTAGTCCATGCCCTACGTAATTTGAGGTGTGTGACTGTGTTGCACACTAGTGTCAAGTGTAGGGTATGAGCTCAAGTACAACCTCTAAAATGAAACTCCAAATTTGAGTTTGAATTGGAGTCCCAAAACTTGTCACGAGTTTTCCGATTCGAATTCGAATTCAAAATTGGGGAAAAATGTAAAAGAATTTTAAAAGCTAATTGGTCAACCAAGAGTGACATTTGGTCAACCATGTCATGTTGGTCCAAATGATGCCCTTGGGTGAGGTTTTGATCACTAAGTAATCACAAATCAAAGTAGCAACAAATTCCAATTTAAAATTCCTCCGAAAACCCTAAATTTCAAAACCCTGTTTTACCCCTTTTGAAATAATTCAAAATCTAAGCAAAATTTGGGAAAAAGTTCAAAACCAAGTTTGTAGAACTTTTCAAGGGCTACAACTTTGGTGTTTTGAGTTTTCAAAGTTTTAGTGTAAAATGTGGAGCAATTTTGAAAATAAAAAATTTCAGATTTGATTCATTTTTTATCCCCAAACTAAGATTTCAAAATGGAGGCAGAATTTGAAAAAGTTTTGAACAGCAAAGTTGTAGGTCTGGTCGAGATGTACAACTTTGATGTTTGGAGATTTTGAAGTTTCAATATAAAATCAAAAGTAATTTCTAAATTACCAAATCTGGAAATTTTGTCCCCTTTTGAATTTAAACTCAAATTTCAAAATCCCGTGTGAATTTGAAAAAATCTTCAATACAAGACTTGTAGAGCTTGAAATTCTGAAGATTTCATAGATTGGAAGTTTTTCAAGTTGTTACATGAATTTGAAAGTAATTTGAAAAATTAGTTTGAATTTCAAAAGTTGGGGGGCAGCTACAGTGCACCGACGAATCACCGCCGACCACCGCGCGGTATGGGCGCCGGCGAGACGCCGGACGGCTTCGGCCAGCTTCCAGGCGTGTCCTCGATCGCCAGCACGACATCGCACGTCTTCCAGTGCAGTAACCATGGTCGTTCCCTATATATATGCGAGCTCTCCATGACCGGCTTTGTTTCTCCGTTTTCGCCACCGTCGCCACCGCAGCTCCGCCACTCGCCGCTGCCGCCACCAAGCCGTCTCCGGCCACGCCAACCGCACCCTTAGCTCCGTCTCATCCTTGCGCACCTCGTGAACCAGTTGAGTTGGCCCAATTCCGCTTGGATCGCCGGGGAGCCGTCGTCTTCCACCTCGGGTCGCCGCCGTTCCCGTCGAACCCCGCCACCGTGGCCAGCCGCCTCCAGAGCCTCTCAGCTTCAACCGATCACTCCTTCGTGATCGTGGTACGCCCCTGATACTCCCTGACCACTCGCTTTAATCGCTACCCGCGTTGTACCGTCGAGTCACCGGTCACCGTGGCCGTCGAGCCGCCACCATCGTCGGTGAGCTGTCGCCGGAGCTCGAGCCATGGTGTTTAGTAGCAAAATGGAATCATGGGGTAGTGTAGATGGTGATGGTGGAGTCGGTTTGTCGACCGAGACACCGGTCACCGGCCAGCCACCGCGGGAGAGAGCGCGGGCACGCGGGAGCGAGCGGGCGAGCGGGAGGAAGGCAATGACATGTGGGGACGCGGTGTCAGCGAGAGAGAAGGAGAGCAGGCGCGCGCGGGCGGAGCAGGCCGATGCTGGGCTGGGCCGTGCGGCTGGGCCAAGCGCGGGCGCGGGCGCACGTAAGCGGGCCGTCTAGTTGGGCCAGACCGCGGGAGAAAGGAAGAATCGGCCCGATTTCGTTTTTGTTTTTCTTTTTCAAATAAATGAATAGTGTTGTTATTTGTTTATTTCACTAAAAATTGTGTAGAGTTCCAAAATTCATGAAAATTTTTGTGTAGGCTTCTCAATGTATAAACTATCTAGGAAAAATGTTAAATGCTGAAATTGAGTACTTTGTGCAGTAGAATTAATTAGTTCTAATAAAGATTAAATGCAACTTTCATGAATTTTAATAATTAATTTATTAATCCAAAAATGATGAAATTTATTATGACACTATTATAAATCATTCTTAATCCGTAGAAAAAGTTTGAGCTTGATTATGTAAAAATTGATTAACTTCTAATTATGTCCTAATTATTTAAATAATAAATAAATGTTAATTTAAGAACTTTAAGTGTTGTGTGCCTTTTGATTGAGTGATGTCCTTAGGTCACTACCCTTTGGTGATCTCTGGCACCTTAATTTCATGATTGAGCTCGTTAGTAACTTGTTAGGTTAAAAGCTGGTATCGCTGGAAATCGTCGCTACTAGTTAGTAGGTTTTCAGTTTGCGACTGTACCGCGAAGGAAGTTGTACTCCAGTCGTAACTCGTAGCATGTTATCATCGAGCATCATGTTTATCATCGAGCATCATGTTAAAGCATGTTATGTGTTCGTGTAGTCTCCGCTTTCGAAGAAGTCGAAGCCGTCGAGCCAGTTTCCGGAGAAGAGCGATCGTCGGTGGGTTTCGGACCTGACGTTGGAGTTCTCGGGTCTGAGTCAGTCGTCGTGTCCGAGCAAGGCAAGCCCCGGTGCATTTAAACCCTACCTTGAATTTTACAAATATTTTATTATTTATAATATGGTTTACTGCATTAAGTAATTAGGAGTTGAGTGATAACCCAATTGCTGCATTATCATCCTTGATTATTGTGATATCAACCTTGATACCTGTTTTACGGAAAATGCGTAGTATGCTTCGCTATGCTTAGAAGTTAAGCTTTTAAATGCAATGTTTATATAGCCATGACGGCATATTGAATGAATATTGAAATATGAGAATGAACTTGAAAGATCGGGCGGGTGGTTTGGCCACTACTAACATGCATTGGGAAAGGAGTCTCAATGTAGTGTTTCCGCCTTGTCAGTTAAGGTCCGTTCGTTGTAAGCCTGTTGTGTTCAAGACTTTGCAACTAGCTTCATGCCTTGGGTAATCCCAAAATGTTGGTGATTCCATTACGAGAACGTCTAACCTCGCACTGGGAGTGGAGAGATGGCGAGAGTAGCGTGTACCCTCGGGGCTAGAATTTGGTCGGGTTCGAGGAGTACTGTACTCTCGGGTGGCGATGGACACGTTCTGGTTTTGGGAGATCTAAATGAGGGTTGATATATGCAAGATTCAGTTCTACATATGTCGTGAGGTTAGGGATCCCCAGCTAGGTATAATCGGTTCGAATCATCGTTGCTCCTCGGTTATGGGGACTTGATCACCTGACTTGCGTCGTAGTTAAGAACTAGAATTGAAAGAAAGAATGAGAAAGATTTTGATGATAATTACTTTGATCTAGATTAGGATCACCTAGAATTGGTTAATGTACCATCAATGGTAAAAGTAAAATATTGAAGGTAAGGACTTACTTTAGTAAGCTTTTCTGCAAAGGAAAATCTTGATTCTAGAATACCCGTACCTTGATTCCCTAAAGCTAGCATGCCCTTTGAGTCTTTGTCTTAGTCGGGTAAGTCTTGTTGAGTACCCTCAAGTACTTATGGTTTGTTAACCCCTTGTTGCAGGTGCGGTTCATGAACAAGTCTGCTTCGAGCCTTGTTGCATGACCGTCGTGGTTGAAGAAAGCGACGACGAGTAGACTGTGTGGCCTTTGGGCAAGGTATCTCGCTTGTGTGTTGTTATAAAGTTAATACCGATACTTCTCTACTACTGGTTTGTAATAATGTTACATAAGGTTTGAAGTTTGAAAACTGGTTTGTAAACCTATATTATTGTAAGACTTCCGCTACGTTACTCTGTTGAATATTTTGAATAAACTGTTGTAATATTGCAATACTCCTGTGATTGGATCCTGTTCGGAGGAAAGCAGGCCTTTTAAGTTATGGTGAACATAAGTACGGCCATCAGAGATCATTATGGCAATGACGGGTACTTGTGGGCCATCATAATTAGGAGGTTCTGTGACAATATGTTGAAATGCAAGGTAGTCAACATCATCCAAGAAACTATACACTATAAGCACATGTCATCTACTGCATTCTCTTCTACTACTAACATGTCAAGTTAACATATCTTATAAAATGCTTCAAAGATACACCAAAGCTTTACTAATTTCTTAATCACACTTAAAGCAACACTTGCTTAAACCCTAAATAATAATAGGTTTGAATAGCAACATATATTTCTGATGCTCCTAAAAATCTAAGAAAATTACAGTAACATAATACTACCCTAAACAGACTACCATAAAATTTCATGACATTTGGATAAGTCAACTATCCTGTATAAAAATGACAAGTTATAGCATAAAATGAGTATAAAATTACTTTGTACTATGAAAAGTTTCAAACAACAGAATTAATATTTTTTTTAGGTTCTTCATGGAATATAATGACTGTACAAAAATTATCACATGCATGTTTTATACAAAGTTTGCTCTCCAGCAAAAATAACAAAAATCAGCCATTAAAGGTACTTGAACTACTCCTCCAAAGTTTTCCACAGCACATGCATGAAACATATTTTTCCTAGGAAGTACATGACACAAGAAGATTAACAAACTTGGGAATCATATTTTTATGAAACCTATAGATTTTTCTACATATTTTTTAATTTATCAGCAATATACATGATTAAATAAAATCCTATAGAAAAGTATTTCAAATTTGACATGCAATATTTTTATATCATAGATATGGTTCCAATGAATCCATAGAAATTTATTTCACAATTTTTGGAGCACATTTAATCACCCAAATAATTGCTAAGCACTTTATTTCCAATTGAAAAAATAAAAACTGAATCTTTATTTTGAAACGGGCCGACATCAGAAGGGGCAGACGGCCCGACCTGCTCAGCCCAGAGACGCGCGCGCTGGGGTAACGAAAACGGGCCGTGTCCCGTTGAGACCGGCCGGCCCAGCCACTTGCCGCACTCGCAGGCGAGCGGGGCAGCGCGCGCGGTCGCGTGGGTGCTCGCCACCGCGGCGGTGCGACGGCCGCCGACGACCAGCGGCTGTCTCCGGGCTCGAGCGAACAAGGCGAGGCGCGCAACACCATCGCGGGGACACGGTGAACATCAACGTGTAGTTCGAGAGAGATGGGGAGGAGCGGAGGCGACGGTGGCCGGAGCGCGAGCGCGGCGGCTCCGTTCGCGGTGGCGCAGCGGGGTGGAGAAATTGTGCCCTACCGGAGCGAGCAAGGGGATGGTGGCGCTCGTTCGGAGGAGGGAAGAGGGTGGCGGAGCTCCGTGCACGAGCAATCGAGCTGCGGTGGACTGGCGTCGCCGGAACACGGCGGCGGAGGCGGAGCTCGCCGCGGCGAGCAGTTTGCCCGCTCGGGTTTTTCCGGAGGAAGGAGAAAGGAAGCGAGCGAGTGAGTGAGTGGAAAGGAGGCCGAGCGCATGCGGTGATTTGAGGCGGAGTGTGCGGGGCCACGGGCGGCCACTCGGAGGGCGTCGCCGGCATGCGGCCGCCACGCGGCGAGCGCAGTCTGCCGCGGGCGCCAACGAGCGCACGCGAGCAGGAGGGAGGAGGAAGCCGCGCGGCGTGGGCTGGGCCGAGGCGGCGGTTGTGGCGCGCGCGCGTGCGGGGGTGGCGTGGGCCGATTCGGCCAGCGGGCCAAAAGGGAGACGGAGGTCCGCTTAGGGGAGAAATTGGTTTATCAAATTATTATTTTCAAATAAATTCAAATAATAGTGTTCAAATCTCATTTTGAGCAAGAAAAAGACATTTTCTGGAAATGACCCAAAAATAAAAGTTGCTTAGAATTTAATTCTCTACAACTTTGATTAAGGGGCCAACCTCAAAACTCTTATATATTTTGTCTTTTAGAATAAAAGCTAATTTAGGGAGGATTTTTGAATATTTTCAAATAACATTTTAAAATAAATCTTTGACAAAACTTTGAGTGATTTAGTGGCTCCAAAAATTTCACCTATAATTCTAAGTGATATGAAATTTATAGTTGCACCAATTTGATGAATGTCATTAGCACACTATCACAACATGTTATGCAATACTAGTTTCCACATTTTTATTTTATTAAAGATACACCCTAAGCACATATAATTATGAATGCCATGATATGTTATGCTCATGATTAGCAATGCAAATGCTTGCGTAACACCGGAGTGTTACACGACTGAAAGGCGATAGCGATATGGACAATATGAAAGGTTACGGCCAAAACCAAGAAGTGCCTGGGCTTTTAAATGGACGGACTTGTACCCCGCCATGATTCATGGCGGGTTAGGGGTACCCCGCCGTGATGCATGGCGAGGTACTCCTTTCCACGCTGGCCTACAGCGTGCCACGTGGGACCTGTACCCCGCCACCATGCATGGCAGGGTTCAGTGTATTTGCCCCGCCATGCATGGTGGCGGGGCCAAACGGGTTAGATTTAAAAAAAAATTCAAATGCGGGTTAAATTTAAAATTTGTTTCAAATTTGGGCTAAAAATAAAAAAAAATTCCGTTTAGTTCGGTGAATTGGGGAGAAAAACACTGTATCAGAATTCCTTTAGCATTTCGTTTGTATTTGGTAAAAATTATCTAAATTTTGACTAACTAGGCTTAAAATGTTCATCTCGCAAAGTACAACAAAACTGTGCAATTAGTTTTTGATTTCATCAACATTTAGTACTCCATACATTTGCCGACATTTTGATGTTGTTTAGTTCCCCCAATTCTCCCCAAATTTCACTATGCCAAAAGAAGATTCTCTGTCACATCAAAATGTCGGCAAATGCATGGAGTACTAAATGTTGATGAAATCAAAAACTAATTGTACAGTTTTGTTGTACTTTGCGAGATGAACATTTTAAGGCTAGTTAATCAAAATTTAGATAATTTTTACCGAATACAAACCAAATGCTACGTGAATTCTGATACAGTATTTTCCCCTCGGTTCACCGAACTAAACGAGGCCAGGGCCTATCTATTTTGCGTAACCTGCGCGATTCTCTTCTTGCGACGGAAGCAAAACCTGCGCGAGAGAGACAGACGACTGCTGGGACGACGAGATGGCCGACGGGGAGGACGCCGCCGCCGCGCGCCGACGGGCCGCCATCACCGACTACCGCAAGAAGCTGCTCAACTGCAGGGAGCTCGAGTCGCGCGTCGGCACCGGTAAGTCCTCCCCATCCCCCTCCTCCCTTCACCCACCTTGCTCGGCTACAGTCTCCCTAGGGTTCGGGGCGGCCGATTCCCGTGTCTCACTAGGGGGGTTAGTGGATGTGTGCGCAGGATCTAGCTGGAGGTTTGGATGTCGAGTAGTTTCGGTGTAGATTCGCTGTCCGTGGCGCGGCGTGGTCGGTGATTTCGAGGCTTTACTAGGGGGATTGGTGATGATTTGCTTAGCGGCTCCTTCGGTGCTAGATCGGGACCTGTGGCGTTGGGTCTTGGCATCTGTTAGTTCGGTAGATTTGGCGTTGGAGCGCTGAATCTGGCCGTTTGGGGACTGGTTGCTCTATGTGGATCTGAAGTTCTGGAAGTTCTCTGCAAGTACGAGGTCACTTAGTGTTTAGTCTGGTCAATCTTGGTAGCTGTTGCGAGGATAATTGGCCCCAATATTTCTCTCTCACCCTGGTTGACCTGCGTAGTATTTGTTGGTCACTCAGTAACTTTGCTTGCTTGGTCATTCAAGCGTTTGCAGTTAATACACAATCAAATACTTGTTAGGGCATCAATTAGACACTGGCAATTCTTTTATTTTCTGTTTGAAGTGCGAAACTTCAATTTTCTTAGAGGTTTTTATGTGTGGATTATCTACATTTTATTTGGATCGATTTCAGTATCGAGGGGTATGAAATTCCATGGCAAAAAGTAGTATGTAGCTTGAGCTTGGTTACAGCTGTCACAACCCAAGAGTTATCCAACTTCTCAGCATGCTAACTGCATGATGGCTGTTTAAGAAAATTGTATGGTGCAAACGCTCCTAACTCTGTTCTCTGTATCTGATTATTGGTAATGTGTTTTATTGAGAGCTAGGGATTAATATGTTGTGTACCAAGAGTTATCTGGTTATGTTTAATAAATCCTTAAAAGCTTGTATTGCCCCAGTTCCCCGGTTTAAATTTCTTCCCATCGCAAGCTTTGGTTTCTTCTCTGTTAGTCTTATACTGTTGCTACGAGCCTGTACTCTATTGCTATTATTTTCCATTTGTAAATTTGATGCACAGCGAAAACTATCAGCATTGGTGCTCCACAATAGCTTTTGTTCTTAGGGGTTAATCTAAGAATTGCCGAAATACATTGTTTGGTTGTTTTCTGAAAATCTCGTTCCAATTTAACTAATATGATTTGCTTGTCCCCTTGCATGCAGTGAGAGAAAGCCTTAAAAATGCAAAGAAGGATTTTACCAAGACTGAAGATGACTTGAAGTCTCTGCAGAGCGTGGGGCAAATAATTGGAGAGGTTCTCCGACCTCTTGATAATGAACGCTGTAAGTCCAGTGCATTTCCTGTGTCTTTGGATCTGTTTTCTTGTACACAGTTTACTGGCTTCAGAGTCAATTCTTTCCCCTTACTATAAAGGAACATATCTGTTTTTGCCATTCCTCTCTCCTTGGTAGCAATGAATGAGAATACTGCTGTTAATCTATAGTCACCAACTGACTATTTTCTTTGGCATGTCTACATCAAGTATCACATTTAGTTTCTGTTTTATATTTATCAATGATATAAAGCTGAACACTGAAACACCTGTCTCTTCAGTTATTGTGAAGGCCAGCAGTGGTCCCCGATACGTGGTCGGTTGCCGAAGTAAAGTGGACAAGGAGAAGTTGACGTCTGGAACTCGTGTTGTACTTGACATGACGACCTTGACAATAATGCGCACTCTTCCACGGGAGGTATGTTTATCAGTCACTTTATGTATTTTTCTTCATCGATTCTTAGTTTTTTTTTCTGTTGAAGAACAATTGTTTTCAATGTGGAAAAATGTATTTTGATGATGTGGAATGAAAATCCTTCAGGTGGATCCTGTGGTATATAACATGCTTCATGAAGATCCAGGAAATGTCAGTTACTCCGCTGTAGGCGGTTTGTCTGATCAGATTAGAGAGCTTAGGGAATCCATTGAGTTACCTCTTATGAACCCTGAACTCTTTCTTCGTGTGGGAATTAAGCCTCCCAAGGTAAACACAAATATGTGTTTAGATCCCAATTATGCATATGAGGTGAAAGAGATTATAATGTCTAATGTTCTGACTGGATATCAATGCTTGTTCAATTTACTCATCCAGGGTGTTCTACTCTACGGTCCTCCAGGAACTGGGAAGACCCTATTGGCAAGGGCTATTGCAAGTAACATCGATGCTAACTTTCTGAAGGTGTGTGGCTTTTCACTTCATTGATGGCATTCAATATTTCTTACACTTCACATATGTTGCTTACATAATGTCTAAAAACAGATTGTTTCAAGTGCTATTATTGACAAATACATTGGAGAAAGTGCTCGTTTGATTAGAGAAATGTTTGGCTATGCACGGGATCACCAAGTAAGTAGCAAAGGCTTGATGTTACTCTTTTTTAATTCCTGCAAACCTAATGGTTCTGAACTGATCTTTCATTTATCTGGAAGACACTACCATGGTATATTGATATATTCCCTAAAGATGTGCGTCTAAAGTAGCTATGCAAGCCTGTATACAATACTACAATAGTTTATTTGATGAACATATTGTGTTGTAAAAATATTTCCCACCAATGCAATGTGGAAGATTTGCTTTACTAATAAAACTGATCATTACTTAACGTTTGGATTTCGTTGTTAGTGTTGCATGAGAAGAAATACTTTCCAAACTATCATCTTTGCATGAGAAAAATCACTCGGATCAATTACTTTATTTGAATCCTGTCGGGTCACTACCAAATCAATAATGCACTTCCCTTACCTGACTTGTATCATCATTCATTTTAGTTCCATCACTCATGATATTTGTTCTTTTCATGTCAATCTTTTCTTATCTAGCCATGCATCATCTTCATGGATGAAATTGATGCCATTGGTGGACGAAGATTTAGTGAGGGAACTAGTGCTGATCGTGAGATCCAGCGGACGTTGATGGAGCTCCTTAACCAATTAGACGGATTTGACGAGCTAGGAAAGGTAAATTTGTTATTTTGATAACTCATATTTTTCTAGGTATAACGGTAATGCTATCTGTAAATGGAAGTTGATCTAACCAAATTTATGCACTCTACATTTATTGGATATATAACATCTGGAAGATCATCACCACGTGATTTACTGTTGTAACTAATCCATTTTGCAAGTTCCATTTGATAGTACTGTTGACTTGTTGAGCAAATGCATGTTTACTGTTAGAATTTGTAATATAATGAAACTTCATTTGAATATAATTGGAATACTAGATGCTGAAAGGTATATTACCTTTATGTTGCTGCTTAATCATTTGTGTAAACTCTGATTTTGGGGGTTTTAGAACTGAGGCAGGTTTAACTGTTTAAAATATTATTTTGCCGTGCTCTCCCAGTCACGTAATCGGTGTATAATTTTCACGAAATATCCATCAACACCAACGTTCTTGTTTTTCCAGAGTCTACATACCCTACAAAGTTAGCAGTTTGTATGCTTGGTCGGTTTTGCATGGTTAGCTAACTAGGCACAATCAAGGTTACTAGTAACATGATGCCACTTTTCAGAATCCTAGGTTCAATGTTGATTTTTCCACTTGCTTGGCACAATACTCATGACACTCTATTTACCTTGCATTTTCTGTGATTGTTACATAGAGCAGCTTGTGTCTTGTTGCTTATGTATTAATTCAGTTTGACAAGGATAGTTTGGCTTGAACAGGTAAAGATGATCATGGCCACGAATCGACCTGATGTTCTGGACCCCGCGCTCCTGCGTCCTGGACGTTTAGACAGGAAGATTGAAATTCCGCTACCCAACGAGCAATCAAGAATGGAAGTTCTGAAAATCCATGCAGCTGGTATCGCCAAGCATGGGGAAATTGATTATGAAGCAGTTGTGAAACTAGCTGAAGTGAGTGAGTGTATTATTATCATATCTAACCTCTAATCCCATTGTATAGTTTCACCTTACTCTCCTGGTTTTAGGGTTTCAATGGGGCTGATCTTCGGAACGTGTGCACTGAAGCTGGTATGGCTGCAATTCGTGCAGAGAGGGATTATGTAGTCCACGAAGACTTCATGAAGGTGCACTACCTTACACTCCAATCTTGTGTACCGTTGCATAGTGGGGGTTACACATTAACACTCAAAATCCTTGCATCTTTCATTTCAGGCTGTGCGTAAGCTAAATGATGCAAAAAAGCTGGAATCGAGTGCGCATTACAGTGCAGATTTTGGCAAAGAGTAATGTATGATGCTGATGCAACGGATAAATGCATATGGCGTGTATCATCAGGGAGCTCAGTCAGATGCGATGCAAAAGGGTGAAAGAAACCAACTATCTATTCAGGCTCCAGGCAGCTCCTCTTTTTCTGATATTCACAATTTTAGTGAGGAGGATTGTCAAGCTGAGACCAGTGGGAGAAACCATTCGAGAATTTAGTAGTTCTGCACCAGATGCTCTTTGCTTCTGTAAATCGTACGTTATCTGCTTCCGTGCGTCTTAGTCTGGTAATAACTCTGGTTCGGGCTGTTATGTTTCCATGTACTTTTGACAGTGTGCTTGACTGCGCGGTAACAGAGGAAAAAAAGAACAATTTGTATTCATCCTGAACTACGATTTCCCCTCATTTGCACTATTCGCGCTACAATTACTACACAAGCTATACTCAGTATTCGGCCTTAGGGGTCAGTGTAATCCGGTGCCAAGCAAATGGTACAAATTTTCACACGAGGCTTTAAACTCCTGCAGGGATTTTTGCACAATAAAGCCTTGGTCACCCATCAAGAGGTAAATCGAATCATATTGAGAGTCTAGGGTCGTCAAATGGACTGAAAAATTTTATAGAAATGAATTTCCAAAGTTGTCCAATATGTTTTTAAAAATTATATAGCTAAAAATCATAAAATCTGATTTAATCTTAGAAAATCTATAGATTTTTTTGTTTTAGCTCGTAAAAATATGAGACTAATTTCAATTTTTTTTTCTAAAATCATGTTCTATGTAGCTTGGATTATTTGTATATTACATGTCCTCCTTTTGAATTTATTTGCCACTAGATGCCCTCGTTATATGTGTTATAACTAGTCTAGGTGACAACAATACAAAGTGGATATAGGCACCGCACACTTGATCCTATTTAAGCTCGTATTAACACTTAAATGCAGCAGTCATATGCAAGGGCCATTTATCAGCAGAACAATATGCACCTTGTTCGGCTGGCTGGTTGCCAGCCAGCAGTGTTTTTCTCTCACACCAGTTCAGCATCAGCCACCAGCCAGCCAGCAGTATTTTTCTCTCACAATAAATCAGCCTCAGCCACCAGCCAGCCGAACGAGGCCATGATATTTCTCGTATACCCTTAATAATATACATGGGTTGGGCTGTTCCATTTTCATGTGCTTTTGGCAATGTCCTTGCCTCTGCGCGGTAACAAGAAAGAAGAAGAGATTGTTTGACCTTTAGTGGCGTAAGTAATGCAGTGCCAAACGAAATTTAGCTTGTTAACTTGTTGGAATGCATGTTTTTTCTCTTCATATTTTGCAAGACAGGGCTGCTGCTGCAGCAACAGCAACCATTGAGGAGCACCTACAGGCTACAGCTCGTAGATACGTACTAATCAATACACTGCAGCCACTGTGGGAAAATCACAGCGGAGCACAGCTCATATACTCGTATAACGAGGAGAAGTTGCTGCCCCGATTTAATCTCATTTATATTCAGTTTTTTTTGAGGGATCATTTATATTCAGTTTATATAAACCTGAGGCGTTCCGAGCCTATCGGAACAGCCCCACGCGTTAGGCTGGAACCACCCCCCCTCCCTCGGATCCAACGGCCCGCGAAATGCCTCCTCCTCCCACACGCACGAATCATGAGGTGAGAAATGCGCCACGGGATAAACGCCTCCCGAATTCAAACGGCCGCGGGCAATCCCCCACGCCCCCCCCCCCCCCCCCCCCTCTCGCCTCATCCAAATCCCCAATTCCACGGAGGTCGGTCGCGGACCCGCCATTGCTGCTCTCTCTCTCTCTCTCTCTCTCTCTCTCTCTCTCTCTCTCTCTCCCCTTCTCGTCGCACCATCGCGGCGCTCGTCCGTCCCCCGAGGCCCCTGCCGGATGGCGCGGCCATCATCGGGCCCGCCGGGTGGTGGTCCCCCCGAGCCCGGCCGCCACGACGCGCCGATGCTGCTGCGCGTGCACGTGATCGAGGCGCGGGGCCTGCCCGCGATCTACCTCAACGGCTCCAGCGACCCCTACGTGCGGCTGCAGCTCGGGCGGCGCCGCCCGCGGGCGACCACGGTGGTGAAGCGGAGCCTCAGCCCCGTGTGGGACGAGGAGTTCGGGTTCCTCGTCGGCGACGTCGCCGAGGAGCTCGTCGTCTCCGTGCTCAACGAGGACCGCTTCTTCGGCGCCGAGTTCCTGGGCCGGGTAAGGGTGCCCCTCACCGCCATCATGGAGACGGACGACCTCTCGCTCGGCACCAGGTGGTACCAGCTCCAGCCCAGGAGCGGCGCCGCCAAGTTCAGGAAGAAAAGGCGCGGTACTCCCTGCTTGCATCCGATTTTTCCTCTTTGCATGCCATGGAAATCAATGCTTCATCGGTGATGATATGGTTCAAAGCAATTGAAACAGATACCAACGAGATGTGTGGGTAGGAGAATGGATGCTTGCTCTACACATGGATTCCACCTACGTGTTCAGGGAAATAAAATCATATCGCCTTGATCAAGTCGTTCATAGTCAAGATTTTTCTACTTTCCATAGCAATGCGCCAATTCCTCTTTAATTGAGTGATTTTGCATATCACAAGTCTTTGTCCCCAATCCTCAGCAGTTTCTTTTATCCCCATTCTGATGAATGCTTTAATGTTGAGAAGATAATTTCAAATTGCATTATTCACTGTTCAATCAAATTTCCTTGCAGGTGAAATTTGCCTGAGAGTATACTTGTCGGTTAGGGCCACCCTTTGTGAAGACGCACATCAAGCTCCACCGCAACCTATTGATGATATATCATGCAGCTCCCACAGGTCAATTGAAACTAATGACTCCTCATTATCAGCTACTGCTAGTAGCCTGGATCTGTCAGCCTGTACCAGCATTGATCAGGCATGCCTCAAAAGTTTGGATGGCTTCAACCAAAGCATAATGGAGGCCCGAGGCCCTAGAAGCACAGGGCCACCGTCTTGTGTCAGCACAGAGCAATCCATTCTTCTGGAGCCTGAAGAAGACGACGGTAGTGCCATCGCTGATACATCATCAGTAGTGGAGGTCATGTCTCGATACTTCAGGAAAACTGCTGACGTTACACATTCTGTAGCATTAGATCCTGTTTCCACAGACCAGTTTCGAAACACACAAATGAATTCTGAGTGTCGAGAAAATGGCAAGGGTTGCACACTGCCTGAGGTCAGTCTTGATGAACTAATGAAAAATATGGAGTCCAAAGACCAAGCTTGTGAAATGCCGGCAAACTTGCCTGGTGGTGTACTAGTGGACCAATCTTACATTATTGCACCAGCTGAACTGAATTCATTGTTGTTTTCTGGAACTTCAGATTTCTGGCCAGAAGTTTCTGAACTTCAAGGAACAAGTGGATTTCAAATTGAGCCCTGGAAGCATGACAATAGCGAGAATTGTTTAAAAAGAACAATAACTTATACAAAAGCTGCTAGCAAATTAGTTAAATCTGTAAAAGCCACAGAAGAGCAGAAATACTTGAAGGCAACTGGAAGTTCTTTTGCAGTTTTGTCTAGTGTTAGCACTCCTGATGTTCCATGCGGTAATTGTTTCAAGGTGGAGATATTGTACCGTATAATATCTGGTTCCCAGTTGCCATTAGAAGAACAGATCACACAACTTACTGTAAGTTGGCGTCTGAACTTTGTTCAGAGTACAATGCTGAAAGGAATGATAGAGAATGGAGCGAAACAAGGCCTTGCAGAGGGTTATTCACATTTCTCTGAGGTACTGTCCCGGAAAATTAAAGTAGCTGAACTTGACGACGCTAATTCCAAAGATAAGATTTTAGCATCACTGCAGACGCAGAAAGAATCAAACTGGAAGCTGGTTGCCCGCTTCCTTGGAAGCTTCGCATTCATATGCTCTCTCAGCACAGCACTGTATATCATTACACATCTTCATCTAGCCAAGCCTAATGTGGTGCATGGCGGTCTTGAATATTTTGGTATTGATCTTCCAGATTCCATTGGAGAGATTGTATTTTGTCTTATTTTGATCATCCAGGGGCATAATATCATCAAAGTAGGGCGACGTTTTTTGCAGGCCTGGAAACAACGTGGTAAGCCAGTAATCATCTCTGTGTGATGGCTGATATTTACATGTCTTTCTGATGGCCGATCTAGGCTATCCTGTAAATGTTAACGAGTTAATCCAAATGAAGCAAATATTTTATTTTCACCACTCCTCTATCTAGTCCTTTGTAAGTTTCCCTTAGTCCTCTAAGTGACTTTTTTTTAAAAAAAATAATCATCTTTAAAAGCTATTATCATTCATTTTCACTATAACTTGCAAAATTATCCATTCCTTATGTACACATCTAATTTCCGTTTTTCTTGTCTCAACATTAGGTAGTGATCATGGGGTCAAAGCTCATGGAGATGGTTGGTTGTTGACTATTGCACTTATTGAGGGAATCGGTGTAGTAAGTGCAGGTACACCTGGTTTTCCTGATCCTTACGTAGTTTTTACCTGCAATGGAAAGAGGAAAACTAGCTCAGTCAAATACCAGACTTCTGAACCAAAATGGAATGGTAAGTGCTGCTTCTACATTATAAGTTTACCTCATCCCACAAGTTAAAAAGGACATCTGGAAATGGCATGCTGGAAACACTTTCATCCTCTTGACCTCTGAGTTTTGCCTGATTCTTTGATTTTTCAACTCTACAGAAATATTTGAATTTGATGCGATGGACGACCCGCCAGCAAGATTGGACGTGGTTGTGCATGATTCAGATGGGCCAAGCAATGAAACTCCTATTGGTCAAACAGAAGTCAACTTTGTGAAAAGCAAGTTGTCAGATTTGGGTGACATGTGGCTTCCTCTTGATGGAAGGTTTCCCCAAGGGCACCAGCCCAAATTGCATCTGCGGATCTTTTTGAACAATTCGCGGGGTACTGAAGTTGTTATGAATTATCTGGAAAAAATGGGGAAAGAAGTTGGCAAGAAGGTACGAGTTGTTGAAAATTTGATCTGGGGAAATGTTCTCTGAATTTATTTTAAAGCTCGCACAATGCATTCTTTTACTGAACTTGCATAACTGAATGTTCAGATGCAATTGCGCTCATCTCAGACAAATTCTGCATTCTGTAAACTCTTCAGCCTTCCTCCTGAAGAATTTCTCATTGATGATTTCACCTGCCATCTAAAACGGAAAATGCCACTTCAGGTAATCAGGCTTCACTACATGTTCTAGCTTAGAAGGTCTTGACTCAGAATAGTTAATAGTATTTTGAAATATGTTCCTTTATTTTCATCGTCCAATATACAGCGCCATACCTGATATCTTGCGTATGTGATATAAACCAATGTAGATCATGCATATGAAATTCCTTTTTTTGTCTCATTGGAACCTTAGTTCATTAAAAATTAAAAGAAAAACAACATAAGAGTTGTGCTCTGTTTTATCATGGTTCATGATAAATTGGTGTCCTGAACACTTTTGAATTTGATGATATGTTGCACAAACACTTTTGATGATGCGTTGCACACTGGTACTCGCCACAGTTTGTTATCTTATTTCTATCTTTTGCATCTAGTTTTGGTCAGACTAATCAAGAACTGAGGTAGTTATCATTTTTCATAGGGGCGCCTCTTTCTTTCCCCAAGAATAACTGGATTCTATTCCAATATATTTGGCCGGAAAACCAAGTTTTTCTTCCTTTGGGAAGATATCGATGACATCCAGGTTGTTCCACCGAAACTAGCAACAGTTGGCAGTCCATCATTGATGATCATCCTTCACAAGGACAGAGGTCTTGAAGCCAGGCATGGCGCCAAAGCACTGGATCCTCAAGGGAGACTGAAGTTCCATTTTCAGACATTTGTTTCATTCAATGATGCTCACAGGTATGAGGTATCATTCCTTTAACCCCCCTTTCTTTTCATTCCATGCTGATATGAAGATTCCAAAGAGATATGAAACCCTACTGTACATTTGTTAAGATTATTACGGGTTAAAGTTTTAAAGATATGCTTTATCGATCATTGTATCACACCAGTAGATAAAGTGCCTTTCAAAAAGGATTGCCATCAATGCTTTATGGAAATTTTGTTTCCTGAGTCCCTGAGTCCTGACAGAATATCTTCAACAAACACACTTTGACATGACATAAATAAAAACATGGCAGGAAAAAAAGATATCTCGAATTTCTTCATCATTCAGTATAGGTATTTAAGGTAATAACTGGTGTTTGCTTACCGTAGTATGATGGCCTACAACCGAGTTTCCTGCCTCTTTTCTCTATAGGGCTTGCTGTCTTTCTGATGCATTGACTGTGAAAGCAATTAGGTCTCAGGATTGATTGATTGATATTGAATACATGGGTTACATATATATATAGGCAAGGATCAATAGGGTTTATAGAAACACCCAATCTACGGTGATCATTGCCTAATCAATCATGTCTATCCTAATTAACTAGCAGCCCAGCCATATGGGCTTGAGCGCCTGGCCCATGGCCTGCCCAGAGGGCGCCTATATTCTAACACTCCCCCTCAGTCGAAACGTCAGCCACTTTGCACGTTTAGACTGGACCTAAACTCCGTGAACACTGAGGAAGGCAGCCCTTTGGTGAAGATATCCGCATACTGTGAGGAAGTAGGGACATGCAGTACTCGAACATCACCAACGGCGACTCGTTCTCGGACGAAGTGAAGATCAATCTCGATGTGCTTGGTTCGCTGATGCTGAACTGGATTGGAGGTCATGTAGACTGCACTGATGTTGTCACAATACACCAGTGTGGCGCGCCTGAGAGAGGCGTGTAGTTCCAGAAGTAGCTGACGCAACCAGGTGGCCTCTGCAACTTCATTGGCCACTGCGCGATACTCGGCTTCAGCACTTGATCTTGACACGGTGTTCTGACGCTTGGAGGACCAGGAGATAAGGTTGTCACCAAGGAACACAGCATAGCCCGAGGTGGACTTGCGAGTGTCTGGACACCCTGCCCAGTCAGCATCAGTGTAGACGATGAGATCGGTCGAAGAAGACGGTCGCAGCAAGAGACCAAGATGGAGTGTGCCTCGAACGTAGCGAAGAATCCGCTTCAAGGCTGCAAGGTGAGGCTCACGTGGGTCATGCATGTGAAGACAGACCTGCTGGACTGCATACGCAATGTCTGGCCGAGTGAACGTCAGGTACTGGAGGGCGCCAGCAAGGCTGCGGAAGTCTGTAGCATCAGACACTGGGGCCCCCTCAGCTGCAGCAATCTTCGGATTGGTGTCAACTGGTGTGGAGCACGGCTTGCACTCTGTCATTCCAGCGCGATCCAGAATGTCCAGCATGTATTGTCGCTGGGAGAGGAGGAGACCATCACCACTGCGCTGAACTTCCATGCCAAGGAAGTGATGCAATTCACCGAGGTCTTTCATGGCAAACTCTCGCTGAAGGGCTGAGATAATCCGCCGAAGGAGATCAGGTGAGGACGCTGTGAGGACAATATCATCCACATAAAGCAACAGGTAGGCTGTGTCTGATCCACGCTGGTAGACGAACAGAGAGGTGTCTGACTTGGCTTCAACAAACCCGATGGACAGCAGGAAAGAGGCCATCCGGCTGTACCATGCACGAGGTGCCTGCTTCAGGCCATACAAGGACTTCTTCAAGAGGCAGACAAAGTCCGGATGGGCTGGATCTTCGAACCCAGATGGCTGTTGGCAATACACAGTCTCCGACAGATGGCCATGAAGGAAGGCGTTCTTCACATCTAGCTGGTGAATAGGCCACCGGCGGGAGAGAGCCAAGGAGAGCACCGTACGGACTGTGGCCGGCTTGACGACAGGACTGAACGTCTCATCGAAGTCAACACCGGGGCGCTGGGTAAAGCCACGAAGAACCCAGCGCGCCTTATACCTCTCAAGTGAACCATCAGACTGAAATTTGTGCTTGAAGATCCACTTCCCAGTCACGACGTTGGCTCGAGAAGGACGAGGCACGAGGTCCCAGGTGTGATTCTTCAGGAGAGCACTGTGTTCTTCTTCCATAGCCGCTCGCCAATTGGGGTCAGCGAGGGCGCTACGGAAGGTCTTCGGCACCGCAGAGAGAGGAGCGGCGTGATAGGCAGCAGGCATCCGATAGCCGCTCTTCGACCGAGTGCTCATGGCGTGCTGGTTCACAACTGGAGGAACAGCAACGGCACCCTTGGGTAGAGGTGCGGTCGGTGGAGCAGCAGCCACGGTAGGAGGGAGTCGTCGCGTGTAGTGCTGCGTGAAGAAGCGATCCGAGCGTAGAGGTGGAAACCCGTGCGAGGGTCCCGCGCCTGCACGAAGGGCGGGCGGGATGTAGACCGGAGAGGCCTCTTCAGGCGCGCTGGGCAGCGCCGTGGCCGCGCGTGGCGCGGGAGAGGGAGTCCTGGTGGCCGCGCGTGGCGCGGTCGGTGACCCAGGCGCCCGTCGCGCAGGCGGGATGTAGAGGGCGGGCGCCGGTGGATCATCAGGCGCCCCAGGCACAATCGCTGAGGGACTGGCAGGGGCGCTGGTGGTGGTAGCCGGCAAGGGCGCCCCAGGCACAGTCTCGGAGGGACCGGCAGGGGCGCTGGTGGTGACGGCTGGTGTACCTGCAGACAAAAACTTGTGCATCGGTCCAATAGGAGGGAGCACAGAGTCAGTAGTATCATCATCTAGGAACTGGAAGTCTGCTGGAGCACGAGGACCATGTCGCTCAGCAAAGGGGAAAGCCGTTTCATCGAAGATGACGTGCCGGGAGACAATGACTCTATTGGTGGAGAGGTCAAGGCAGCGGTACCCTTTATGATGAGCGGAGTAGCCTAGGAAGACACAGAGGATAGACCTAGGGGCGAGTTTGTGGGGTGCAGTAGCCGACATGTTGGGGTAACATTTGCAACCAAAGACTCTTAGATGATCATATGTTGGTGGCTTGCCGAGCAGGGCAAGGTGGGGTGTAGAAAACTGTAGAGTCTTGGTGGGCAATATGTTGAGTAGAATAGTGGCTGTAGAGAGAGCCTCAGCCCAGTAGGATGGAGGCATGGACGCCTGAAAAAGCAGGGAGCGAACAACATTATTGATGGAACGAATAATGCGTTCAGCTTTACCATTTTGAGGCGAAGTGTAGGGGCAGGACATGCGAAGATGGATGCCCTGAGCGAGGAAGAAATGCCGGGAGCTAGAGTTATCGAACTCGCGCCCGTTGTCGCACTGGACAGCCTTGACACATGCGCCGAACTGGGTGGAGGCGTAGGTGACGAAGTTAGTGAGCGTGGGGAATGTGTCAGATTTGAGGCGCAAGGGAAAAGTCCACAAATAATGAGTGCAATCATCAAGAATGACCAAATAATATTTATAACCAGAAATGCTGACAACTGGAGAGGTCCATAAATCACAATGGATAAGATCAAACTTATTAGACGCACGAGAGGTGGACTCATGAAAGGGCAAGCGAACATGGTGCCCTAACTGACAAGCATGACACAAATCTAAACAGTCCTGAATATGACAAGAGACACTAGACGCAAGCTTCGACAAAGCCTCGTGACCAGGGTGGCCAAGACGCCGATGCCACAACGGGGAGGACGCCTGGGCGACAAGAGAGTGTGCTGGAGGCAGGCGCAGGGGGTATAGCGGCCCGGAGCTATTGCACCTGACGATCTCGGTCCGAGATGGAAGAACCTTCACAGAACAACCAGCGGGGTCAAACTCGATAGAACAATTATTGTCGACAGTAAATTGGCGAACAGAGATAAGGTTCTTAATAATCTGTGGTGACACAAGAACATTATTAAGACGTAAATTGTGAGGTAACTCTGCGGAGCCAGTGGCAGTCACAGGAAGAAGAGAGCCATTACCAACGACAATAGATGAAGGAGTAGGGTACCGCGGGAATAGAACATGTGAAAGAGAGGAGGACTGAGATGACATATGGGAGGTAGCACCTGAGTCGAAGTACCACTCGTTGGATGAAGGGGGGTTCAGCGACGTCGTGCTGAAGGCGGAGGCGAGTGCCGTCGGGTCCCAGGAGGGCAGGCCAGCCACCGGGTTGTAGTACCCAGGAGCAACCCACTGACTGGCAGCATCAGGAGCAGCGCCGGGCTGCTGCTGGGCAAGCAGTGCGTGCTGCTGGGCCTGCTGTTGCGCCTGGTGCTGCGCCTGGAGGTGAGGAGGCACCGGGATTGGTGCCAGGGGCGGAGGTCGAGGGCCCCCGGGCCACATCTGGATTGAACCCATCCATGGGTTGTAGTAGCTGGGTCAGGGACGTCCTCCGGCGCCGGGTTGCTGGGCGCCAGTCGGCGGTTGCTGCTGGTGCTGCGGACCGCCACCAGAGGGTGGGCGCTGACCTCCAGAAGGGCTGGCGCTGCTGGACCCTCCTTTGCCACCGCCGCCACGCTTGCTGCGGCGGTTGGCGTTGGAGGACTTGGGACCGCCGGTGCCCCCGGAGCCCGAGGTGGGCGTCGGTGGAGGGGCTGCTGCAGCAAGAGCAGTGGCAGGGGCGTCCTTCTTGTTCTCCAGTGTGAGTTCCTCGAGGATGAGGTCGTCACGGGCCTCCAGGAAGGTGGGGAAGGGCCTGGTGCGACGAAGAAGAGCCCCGACGTGGCTGAAGCGCTCGTTGAGGCCGCGGATGACGTTGAGGACGAGGGTGCGGTCGGTGATCACCTCGCCAAGGGCCGTGAGGTCGTCGGCCATCTTCTTCAGGCGGCGGCAGTAGTCGGTGACGGAGAGGTCGCCCTGGACGAAGTTGCGAAACCGCGTCTCAAGGTGGATGGAACGAGCCTCCCGGTTGCCGAGGAACTGCGACTCGATAGCGAGCCAGGCATGTCGAGCGGTGGAGCCCTGGGCAGAGATGATCTCCGCAAGGTCGTCGGTGAGAGTGGCGACGATCCAGGACTTAACGACGCAATCCATCCGGGCCCAGTCAGGAGAGATCGGGGCTGGAGGGTCCTCGCGAACATGATCCTGAAGAGAGAACTTGCCGAGGATAAGCAAGAACTGATCGCGCCAACGGTTGAAATTACCGGAGTCGACGTCGAGGACAATATTGACGTGCTGCCGAATGTTGTTGACAGCGACGGCCTGCGCGTGGAGTTGCAGCAGGGCCATGGCCTCGTGGAGAAGCATGGCGGAGGCGAGGTTGGGCGGCGGCGACGTCGTGCTGGAAGATGCTGCTCCAGGAGCAGCGGCCGCGGCCGCGGCGCGTTCCTGGGCGGCGCGGGCCAAGGCATCGCTGGCGCGGGCAGCAGCCGCGTCACGTTCCTTGGCGGCGGCCGCGGCTTCTGCCTCAGCTGCAGTCGCACGGGCCAGGGCAGCCTGACGCTCCCTGTCCTGAAGTTGGGCAGCGGCGGCGGCGGCGTGCGCCTGGGCGGAAACCGCGTCATCAGGAATTCCCGTGGACTTGGGAGAGGCGGGGGGAGTGGGAGACATCGATGCGGCGCTGGAGGATTCCTGCGCGCGAGGGGAGCGCTGCGCGGCGGAGGGCCGGCGCGCGGAGGAGCGGAAGCAAGGCCTAGACCTAAACTAGGCGGCTGATACCATGAAAGCAATTAGGTCTCAGGATTGATTGATTGATATTGAATACATGGGTTACATATATATATAGGCAAGGATCAATAGGGTTTATAGAAACACCCAATCTACGGTGATCATTGCCTAATCAATCATGTCTATCCTAATTAACTAGCAGCCCAGCCATATGGGCTTGAGCGCCTGGCCCATGGCCTGCCCAGAGGGCGCCTATATTCTAAATAATCCCCTATTTAATAATAGTTTTCTGTGGATGTCATCCTGCCTTAAAGAAGTAATGAAATAGGTCACATCATATATAAATAATGGTTTTAAAAGGAAACTAAAATTTCTTCAGGTGAGTACTTAAATATACATATCCAAGGTCCAACCCAGGATCTGGCTTTTCAGTGGTAACAAGCAACTAAGTTGATTTCCCAGACTGGACCCAGCGAACAGAAATCTGAAGCAATTTCCTGGTAGCCAGATTGGTTACAATTTGTCTCGATGTTCATGCTAGAAACTCAAATTGGTGAACTGAGCAATCTGTTCTCATTACATTAACAGAAAGCGATGTGACTAGGGTCTTTGGGTTTAAAGGTAGGATCATTCTAGAGCGATGAGAAAGAACCATGCTCTAACCTGGGATTCTTTCACATCTGTGAGCTTGGTGTTTTTCTTGGATCTTTGATGAAGGCATTCGAAGTTACATCAAAACTTTTCAGGATTTTCAAATTTCCATGGTTATAGTCATTACATAAGCTGTTAGAAATGCCCCTCTTTTGTGTGGCTTCAAAGGAATTTTTAAGGAATCCTATTTTGAAATAAGCTCCACACACATAAATACTTCTCCCTAAACTATATGAACGTTCATACACAATTGAACAAACGAAATCGAGTCATCCTACCCAAATTTTCTGGAACAAAATAGCGTATTAATAATAATTTATTTTATATTATTAAGACCCCTTAGCGGTAGCTTGTTATATATTGTTTGGTCCTATTCTTCCATTGCTATTGCAATATAAGCTTGTCTTGTCAAATAGTTATGTTAATGTATCAAACTACTTTTTGACAGAATTATTATGGCAATTTGGAAAATGCGGTCACCAGGTCTGGAACAAAAAGGTGAGATGATTGATAAAGAACCTGAACTGAAAGAGAACCCGTATGAAGAAGGTTCTCTATTGGCCAACGAAGATGTAAAAATGTCAGAAGTCTACTCGGCAGTTCTTTCTGTCGACGTGAGTCTTGTGCCTTGCCAATGAACACACGTCTGGAACCTCATAAATGCAGTCGCAAATGCTTCTGTTGAAATCTCATCAAATTCTGTATTTGCAGGTCAGTGCCTTAATGGAGATGTTCTCTGGAGGTCCACTGGAACACAAAGTGATGGAGAGAGCCGGTTGTGTTGACTACTCAGCTACAGAATGGGAACTGCTAAACCGTAATGTATACCAACGTCGTATAAGCTTCCGGTTTGATAAAACCTTGTCAAGATATGGAGGGGAAGCAACGACCACTCAGCAAAAGTATAACTTACCGAACCAAAATGACTGGATTGTCGAGGAGGTGATGACCCTCCAAGGTGTCCAAAATGAAGATTACTCCAGTGTAAGATCATAAAAGCAGAGCTCGATTAATGCACTCGGATATTTTAGTCAAATTGTCAGGTAACAGTTGGTGCTTGTTGAAATTGCAGGTCCAATTGAAGTACCACATGACTAGCACGCCCTTGAGACCAAACAGCTGCAGCATCAAGGTTTTGTTAGGGATTGCCTGGTTGAAGGGCACTAAGCATCAGAAGAAGGCTGCAAAGAATGTCATGATGAATTCCGCCAACAGGCTGAGGGAGATTTTTTCAGAAGTCGAGAAGGAGGTCACATCAAGGAAAGGTAACCCTTTTGAAAACCAACTGATTCCTCATACCAGATTACCAGTAAATAAATTGCTGAAGCAACCCTGGTTCAAGACACGATAAATGCTCAGAGGAACTTCATCTCACCCAAGCAATGCAATTTAATGTCTCTGATCCGGAACAACACTAATAATGACTCGTATTTGTGAAATGCAATTCCAGGTTCAAGCTAACTGGCGTAAGGTGAACGTGGATTGGTTCAGGTAGATGATGATAGCAACTGTCAGCTGTGGACACGATCAGCAATAGTCCATTAGCGTCACAGTTTGTTTCAGCTCTTACCATTACTTCTGGTGGCCAACTTTTGCATAGATGGCTAGCCAATGTGAAAAGAGTTTTTGCATAGATAGCCCTAGATATGTCCTCACATGATTAGTTCAGTGTTAGTTCAAGTAGAGATGTGTATATAGTATATACAATCAAAAATCATCACAAGATTTGAAGGAGCTAAGATGGAAGAATCCATGTATCGTGTCACAGCCTAAACAGATAGTTTGTATACGCACATGTTAAATTTGGATAAGAACTAAACTTGTATCTTGGAATAAGAAAGCAGCACAAAGCTACAAGCTATTGATCCACACGACAGGTAGCTGCCAAAGTGCCAACACAAGGTATGGAAATATGGTGGGTCAAACATAACGAAGCGACAAAGAAATTTAAAAAGTGTAACTTATTTCTTTGGAGAATTGTGCAAACAACTCAGCAAAGAAGTTTCTAACATACAAACTTCTGATCTCAGCTCAAAGCACTATTACAACATCAAAAGGGCAAATTCAGAATGTCATTGGAAATATGGCCATCAAAAGCTCAATTAGGCCACGTATCAGCCATCTGCCAATGCCGCTGGAATGGGCTCTTCCATCTTAATCCTACTGAAAATATCACGAACATCAGCATGGTTTTGGATGCTAGCAGGAGACTGGGAAAGCAGCTGCTGTGCAACTTCATGCCTATCTTCTTTCAACAAAGCTTGAAACAAGCGCACATAAGCTGTTCTTGATGGCAACCCTTTTGATGATGTCACATTCAGCAGGCCCAGGGCATCATCCACTGTCCCAGACTTTGAAATATGTGTGATACAAGGATCAATAAATGGTGGATAGCCATGACTTTTCATCAAACCTAGCACTTCAAATGCTTGTTTTAGATGCCCTTGCCGGATCAACTTGTGGATCAAATACTTGTAGGTTGTTTGCCAAGGAACCACAGTCTTTTCGGACATCAGGTTCTTCAGAACTTTGAATGCTTCCTTTGCCCCTTTCTTCTTAAATAATCCAGAAACCAGTGTCTCAAGGGCAGAACCCACATTCTCGTTGCCGCTTCTTTCCAGCATTTCATGGAAACATGACACTGCTGTGTCAATATTTTCACCAAGAGAATACTTCTGAACTAAAGAAGACCATACCTTCGAACCCAACTTATGCCCTGACTCTTCCACATCAACCAAATACTTGTGTGCTTCTTCAAGATTGCCAGCATCACACATTGCAAGAATAGCTTTCTCATGGTCGACACTGTCTGGTGCAAAGCCACCTTCCTTCATCGCCATCAGCACTCTACCACTCTCCCCAAGCCTCGCCACACTCCTCAATGATTTGAGAACAGAATCAAAGGCGAAGGCTTTGACCTCATTGCCTGCATGTTGATAGTACCTCACAACCCTTGTTACCAACTTAAGATCCAAATCACCAGTCACCACAACCTTCTTGAGCAAGACAACAAAATCCTCTGTCGAGAGCTTCTCTGGCCTGCTTGCCATGAATCGGAACAGGTCCACTGCATCCTCAACCATCATCCTCTTGAGGAACCTGTCGGTGACGGTAACATACACATCCCGATCCATCTCAAGCCCCTTACCCCTCATCTTCCGCAAGACCTCGCGGAACTCCTCGATGCAGTCCTCGCGGCCGAGAACCCTTGCCATCGCATTGTAAACCTTGCCCCAACCAATTCCAGACCCAGCCGACTGCTCCACCCATCGGAAGAACACCATTGCCTGCCGCGGGTATTGCCCGACCTTCTCCACCACCAATGCCACCAACTCATCAGTCACCTCAACCCCCGATTCACTCAGCATGGCCAGCTTCGAGGAGTCATCCTTGTCCGGCGCCCGGAGAACTTTGCATACCTCGGCCGCCGCCGCGTTCCTGCCGTGCGCGGCGAAGGCGTCCTGGAGAAGGTCGGCGTCCCTGGCCATGTCCTTGGCCCGGAAGCTCTCGGAGGCGGCACGGAAGGCGGCCTTGGAGATTCCGTAGCCCTTGGACCGCATGGAGGTGACGAGGGACCAGAAGCGCTCGGCGTCGCCGTGCGCGGCGGCGAGCTGGAGCATGGAGTTGAAGGACCGGGAGTTGAGGGCGGCCTTGGCGGCGGGATCGAAGGCGGCCCAGGAGAAGAACCGCGAGGCCGCGGGGTAGTTTCCCGCGAGCCCCGGGTCGAGGAGGAGCGCAGGGACGGTGTCCGGGTGGGAGAGGTCGACGCCGGCGGACTGGATCGCGGCGGCCGGGTCAGCGGGCGGGGTGGGGTCGGAGAAGAGGGCGGCGATGGTGGATGATGATGAGGAAGAGGAGAGGAGGCGACCGAGGTGGCGGGGTACGAAGGCGGTGAGGCGGCCGCCGCCGGAGGTGAGGGCGGCGCGGAGCATGGTGGCGGCGGCGGCGGAGAGGGGAAGGGAGGAGGTTCTAGGAGGGTTTTTTTTTTGGACAAAAAGACAATTTATTATTAGCAGCAAGATGCTGCAAGAAGGGAGAAACCCTCCCAGTTTACACCTCTCAGCGCCTCTAGGATAGGGCAGCTGTTTACATGATTGCCATTGCTACAGATAGGACATCATCATAGTTTACATTTGGCACAGAGCTTCTGAAAGCCTGGGATGCTAACACATGAGCTGTGGTGTTTAAATCTCTCTGGATCTTCATCATCTTCCAATTGCAGTTTATCATATCATTCAGAAATCTTTGAGTGAACGGCTTGATGTTCCAGTGCGGCGGCGTATGCAGATCTGGACCATTGAAGAAATTTGCAAGCTGTTGACTATCAGTGAGGAAAGTCATGCCACAAAATCCCAACGTTGAACTGATTTTTGCAGCCATAGCCATGGCAGCCGATTCTGCCATTAAGACAGAGGTGACTTGATCCACTTTTGCTTTGACATAGCACTTGGTCTGGTGATTTGGATCTAGGAGAAATACTCCTAGTCCAGCAGTTTTTGCCTCCGCAGATATGCCATCAGGTTCAACAGCAGCATCCGAGTAGCACCTTGGGCCTAAATTCTCCCCCCAAATTCCACTATTAAAAAAGGAGATTTCTCATCACATCAAAATGTCGGTAAATGCATGAAATACTAAATGTAGATGAAATCAAAAACTAATTGTACAGTTTTGTTGTACTTTGCGAGACGAACATTTTGAGTCTAATTAATCAATTTTTGACAATTTTTTGCACTAAAAAAACAAAAGCTGCTACAGTGTTCCGACAGGAACACTGCGCCGATTTAGGCTACCGAATTCGGCATCTGAACCTTCAAGCAAGGTAGGTAACCTGCAAATATAAAAATTCGAGGAAAAGCCAACCTCCACCTGATTTGAAGGTGAGAGGCCGTGGGTGACTGCTCCATTTAAGTTTGAGCCTGCAAAAGAGGTAATTTGTTTTTCATGATCCCAGAAGGGGTTATCTCTTAAATCATTCCTTGTTTTCCAAAGATACCATACGGTAGTCATAATTCTGTGCAACTCAACATCTGTGGTGGTTGTCTTGACAATCCTGGAAAGGATGTCATGTACAGTGTACACCATCCTGCTCAAAAGGAAGCATTGAAGTGTGAAGAGGGGTTTTGGCCAAACCGCTCTTGCAAAATTGCAGTCAAAGAATAAATGAGAGTCATTTTCAAGCATATTGCAGTTGTCACAGTTCTTACTTATCCTTGTGGACAGGTTCCCCGCACGCACCCCTGTAGCAATAGCTCTTCTGATCACCCTCCATACAAAGGTTTTGATGTTAGGTGGGAGGAGCTTGTGCTTCCAAATTCTTCTCAGAATTTCAATTGCTTGGTCACTGATACCTCTTGAGCCTTGTCTACTATGATGACCCTGCACCTGAGAATTCAGAAATCTAAAAGCTTCTTTAGCAGAGCAAACACCCTTCCAAAGATACCATAGAGTAGTCATAATTCTGTGCAGCGGCGAGCGCGCGGAGCCTGGACCATAGTCACAAAGTTTCTAGGTCGATGGGGTCGAGGTACGGGGTCGCGGTACGTGGTACGCTACTCGTGAGAGATTTTTACACTTCGGGTCGAAAATGAACCCGTGAACCCGGGTCGGGGTCGATGAACCCGGGTCGAGGGTCGAAGATGGTGAACCCGTTTTATGTGACTATGGCCTGGACAAGATGCGGCGGCCGCGGACGAGGTTGACCACGAGGAGCACCCCAAGTGTCCAGACGAAGAGCTTGCGGCCGCCGACGAGGCAGCCGATGTCGACGTACTTCTTATTGCGGTAATGGTGCGTATCGTACGCGTGCCGAACGCCAGCCTGAACCGTACGCCGTGCTCTGCTCTTGAGCCAGGACATCAATCGAATTTGTGAACGGATGCACATGGCAGGGTAGCTGCGGGTGCATGCATCGTTGATCTCTTGGTCGCTCATGCCGGTGACGGCGTTCTTGACAGACTCGACGTCGGCTTGCTGCATGACATGCTGCACCTGTGCGGCGTGCGCCACGTCCTCCTTACGCTGCTGCGCGTGGCCCACGGTCTTGCCGCCCTGGTGGCTCAGTTGCTGCGCGGCCTGCGTGGCGCACGGCGAGGAGGAACCGTTGGAGCGGCCGAGCCACGCGTACGCCGGGAGGAGGCAGGAGCACGCAGGTTCGAAGCGGCGGGTTCGCGTGAAGGAGACACGAAGACGAGGGATATAAAGTACTATTCTACCCTTTAATTTTTATTTTACAAATAATTTCTAACACATATATTTTTTTATTCTAGACCCACATATTTTAGATCTCTGTCCATAACTTAAGTTTTTCCGTATTAGTTCTTATTTTATTTTATAGCCATCCGACTACCTTTTTCCGTGCGCCGTAAAATTTCACCTTTTTTTATGATGAAAATGACGGCGGGCCGGGCCATACCGTATAGAAGCAAGCATCCCAGGCCTGCGGCAGCCACCAGTTTTGTCTGCAACCAAGGTCTTGTTTAGTTACCCAACTCGGGGGTGGCCAATTCTGCACAGTGTCACCCCGAGTACTGTAGCACTTTTGTTTTTTATGTAAAAAATTATCTAAAAATTGATTAATTAGACTCAAAATGTTCGTCTCGCAAAGTACAACAAAACTGTGCAATTAGTTTATGATTTCATCTACATTTAGTACTCCATGCATTTGCCGACATTTTGATGTGATGGGGAATCTTCTTTTTACATAGTAGAATTTGGAGGTGAATTCTGAAATCTAAACGAGGCACAATTTGGCAACGACGAGCCGACGACACGATAGACGACACTACCCCAGTAATCCACACGTCTTGGTGGAACCTGGGACGTGCAACGGCTATAGACTGCTGATGACCTAATCGCTCTAAAACTTCACTATCATTAAAACAACGAAGACCATAAAACAAAAGTAGACGATGATACAAGACATGATAAAAAGATAATAATAGGTGGGTTTGGTTCAATTAGGATGATTTAGTGTAATGAGTTCTAGATCTCAAACTAAATTAAACTACTCTAGTCCGGCTAACACTACTTTTTTATTGAAAAATTCCACGTATCATCCCAAGCCGAACCGGAACAAAACGTGTCCATTTTTTCCTTTTATGCACTCATCCATAATTAACACACGTGCATGAATGCACGTATTGATGATCCTTCCTTGGAATTTCGTTGCAGTGCATGCACGTTGGATCCCAAAACCAAATTGATTCAGCCTTAGTTGATATGACTAGGCCTTTTGAATATCTGATGACTTCGCTTTGAAATTGATTCAAAAGGTCTTTATTCAACGGACAAATATTTGACCTGATACTGGTAGGCTAAAATTGATTATCAACACTAACCATATAAACATTTTTAGACAATTTTGTTTTATTATACCCTAAAAACTTCAAATCGTGTACGTGGTTCTTGGAACAATCTAATAGAGCTGTACCAAGCAAATAGCTAGGGCCATTAAGAGCATGTAAAATAGTTGGATGATAGGCTAAATTTGATTATCAACACTAACCATATGTGATTTCATAATACAAATATACAAGAAAGAAAGAAAGTCATAAAATAGTTGGGTGATTTGAAAATTGTCTGGGATTCCTTATGTAAAATTGTCATTTATCTTTTAGGAGCGAGATTTCAAAAAAGATTGGAGGAAGCCAAGAAACAGAATCCCAACTTTTTATGGCCACTTGAGAAACTTATTGACTTGCTAAGTGGTTTTTTGAAACGGGTGGAGATGCTCTAAGCTCGACTGAACTGCGAAAATTTAAAACCGTACCGCTCTTGGCACTAGCAACTGTCATTATATTGGTGAATGAAAAACACTTGGATGATATTTTGGCTTGGCGATATTCTCATATTTCATATTCAAGCTAAGGTGACGGCGATGCAAATTGAAGCAAAGCAAACATTTTGTCTCCATCGTCCAATTTGGTACGTATACGTTCGAGGACGCCCCAACTTGCAGGCTTTATTTATTTCCTGACCAGAAGAATAGTAGGTTAAAGAAAAAAATATCTTATCTTAAAAAATATCGCAACTTGTTCACAATAAAAAAAATATCGCAACTCATCTGTCACTGTGTGTGAAGTGTGCTAGTGGTTCCTCTTCCAAGTTCCACCACGACCACACGTGCCGCGCACATGCTCAACAAAAGGTGTGTACGGTTGCAAGAATGATACACGAGCCAATTGATGGTGCTCACAATATAGCAATTGAAGATGGTACTAGGCATGAGTCTATTGCACATGCTACTATAACTTTTACTGTATTATTGTGTGTATTCCTCATTTTGCTACCATGCAAGCTCATGAAGGATTGAAGGTCCTAGACTTTTTTTTGACACCTCTATTGACTCTCAAAATCACACCTAAACTACAATTGGAGTTCTCACTCTCACTCTGTCACTCAACCTGTTAGAAGTATTTCGTATGCTTCTTTTTTTAGGTAGCTACTATTGCTAAGGTCTTGGAACCCTTGAGAGTGAAGCTCACACTCTCCTTTTTTTTTCCAAGCTGGCTGTTGTACTTGATCTCCGAGATGCAACTCTGCTAACTGACAATCAAGTGTTGGCCTTTGTTATGTTTGCTGCTGAATCGCCACGCACTTATCTTGAACATTGGTCAATGGTGTCTTATCTTTTTGGGTAAATTTGCTATTGGACATGCCAAATGCTGCCTCTTTACTGGTGGACACCCACTTTCGAGCCTTTTGCTAGGGGACACTCTGGTTTCTGAAAATTTGGCCAGTGGACACCGCTCCCCAGTTTCAGCCGATTTTAGAGAGAGAAAATTTCGTTTTGGACACCGGGTGCCCCTAAGCCAGACTTGGGTCGACTTGGGTCCGTCCCCAACCGGTCTGGTTGGACCAGCTTATAACGCCCTGGACCCGTCGGTTAGGGTTTACTTGCGCCACTTCCCCAGTCCTGCCACCGACGCCCACGCCCACGCGACTCCACTGCTCGCCACGGCGCCATCCACTCCACTACCCGTCGCAAATGGTGTAGAGCATAGAGAATGCATGAGGCATCTTGTCAAGAATTTCTAGAAGAGATTCAGGGGAGAAGTGTTTGAAAGGAACTTGTGGCCTGCATCAAGGTGCTACAGAGAGACCACCCATGATAGGCACTGGAATGAGATGCACAAGGTATGCCCAAAGGCAACTAGGTGGCTGTTGGACAACCACAAACAGCTATGGGCAAGGTCAAAGTTCAGCACTGCCAACAAATGTGACTATGTCACCAACAACATAGCTGAGACCTTCAATAGTTGGATCAGGGAGGAGAAGTCCATACCTATTGTAGAGCTCATGGATAAGATAAGGCAGTTGATCATGGACAGGTTTTGCACTAGGAGGCAACTGATGGAGAAGTTGTCTAGGTTCAAGATTCTGCCTAGTGTCATAAAAGATCTGCACAACAAAAGCAGAAATTTAAGGTACAACATTCGCAGGAGTGGACCAATGGTAGAAGAAGTAGGAGTCAATAAGGACCTAGTCCCTTGGAGGTTCATTGTTGACCTAGACAAGAAAGAGTGCACCTGTAGAGGCTGGCAGTTAACTGGTCTACCATGTGTGCATGCCATAGCTTTCATTGGCACAAAAAGGGTTGATTTGGAGGACTATGTTGACCATTACTATTCTGTAGAAAAGCTCAAAGCAGCTTATGCAAGTGTTGTGCCTCCTATGCCAAGCAAAGATGAATGAGAAAAGCTGGACCTTGGCTTCAAGCTCCTTTCTCCTAAATGCAACAGAGCAGCAGGAAGGCCAATGAAGAGAAGGATAGTTGGAGTTGAAGAATGTGGGTCAAGCAGTAAGGGCAAGAGAAGATGTAAAAGGTGTGGTGGATTGGGACACCTGTAGAAAACCTACAATGAAACTGTTGTAGATCCTGATGCACCACCACCTACACCTCCAAAGAAGAAGAGAATGACCTACAAGCCAAAAGTGGTTGAAATTATAGAAACCACAGATGATGCATCTAAGAAGAAGAGGAAGGCCTCCTCCAAGGGGAAACAACCTAGCAATAAGAAGACAACTCCTGCTGAGCCTACACCTCCTGAGCAATCTGTGCAGTAAGTGATCCATCTGTTCTAACCATTTTTCTAATTTTAAAGCCATTGTAAGGTCCTAGATGGCTAGAGGGGAGGTGAATAGCCTATAAAATTTTTTACAAGAACCACTAAGCAAACTTGTTAGAATAACAAACGGCGTAAAGCGAGTTTTGCTTAGCCTATGGTTGTGATGCAAGCCTCTTATCCACAAGTCTAGTAGACTATGATCTCTAGTTCACACAAGGGCTATGTCACTAAACTTACACTAGTGAGCAAGCTAACAACTACTAGCAAAGGCTACCACTAGAGCTACACAAGATATTCTAGTAAATATAAATGCAAGAGAGAGGATTGTGATTCTTATACCGACGGTGGAGTGAAGATGTTGCCAATCACCAAGATGATATACAATCAATCAATATTGTCAACAACACAATATGGAGACCAATCACCGGGAGACAAGTGACACAATATTTTTATTCATCCGGTGTTCACTTATGCACCGACAAGCTACGTCACCGGTTGTGTCGACCAACACTTAGATGGTTCCTCGGTGTGACCCTCAAGTCACTTGCCCCTCAAGGCACGCCCCGCAAGGCACCACAAGACACCACTCTTAAGTGAGGTAACTCAATGACACGCGCAATCCACTAGACTTGCTTTTGGCGCTCCGCCGAGAAAAGCACAAGAACATCTTACAATCAACCGGAGGTGGCCAAGAACAATCTCCTTCTCTTGCCAACGCCTCCAACAATCTCCCAGCCGGCTAGGAGCGGTACTCTCCAAGAGTAACAAGAAATCCACCGGCTAAACCACCCACAAGTGCCACTAGATGCCCTCAAGCTATGCAATGCACTTTTAGATTACTCAAACTCACTTTTGATTTGCAATCAAGCAAGAGAGATGAGTGGGAGGAGAAGCTCTAGCTCAAAGGATGCACAAGTATGTTAGAAATCACCAGAAACCTCCCCAAGGGCCGACCAACAAGTATTTATAAGCATCCCATCCGAATAGAGCCGTTATACCCCTTCACTGGGTCTTTTTCGGGATGACCGGACGCGCTCAACCGCATCCGATCCTCCAACGGTCACTGCGCCAACGGTCAAACCCCATGACCGGACGCGCTTCTCATAACGACCGGACGCGCTGGTCCGAGTGACCGGACGCGCTCCAGTCAACGATCGGACGCGTCGATCGCACAGCACCGCGCGCCCGCAAAGTAACGACCGGACGCGCCCCTCGCAACGACCGGACGCGACAGTGCCCGTGTCCGGTTAGAGTCCAGTAAGCTCCCTCAACGATCGGATGCGTCCGATCGCGTGTGACCGGACGCGCCCCGTGTTCGATCGTCCTTGCGAACCGTAGTTCCTTCTGGGCGACTGACCGGACGCGCTGGTCCCACGAGTGACCGGACGCGCCGGTTGCAAACCCTAGCAACCGCGCGCCTGACTGCTGACCGGACGCGTCTGGTCATACCATGACTGCGTCCGGTGTAGCGTCCGGTCACCTCTGTGACCTTCGTTCGCCTCTGTTTCTTTTCCGACTTCCGGCGTAGTGGAAAATAGGCATTTCAAGTTCCCCAAAACGCCTGAATCCCGCGCTCGCAAGCTCGGCGGGAGGGAGAGAGAGACCCAAACCCTCTCTACCGCTTAAACTCCAACGCCTTCGCAAATGTGCCAACACCAACAAGTGATCACCACCTTGTGCACGTGTGTTAGCATTTTCATAAACATTTTCGAAGGTTTTCTAGTTAGCTCACTAGGCCCTACATGCAATGCACTTCATGAATTCACCTAGTGGCACCCGTGCATCAAATAACCGATAAGACTTCCCCTCTTAATAGCTCGGCTATCGATCCTAAACCACTCACACCCTCTATGGTGTCTTGAGTGCAAAACAAAATGGCCCTATGGTTATACCTTTGCCTTGAGCCCATTTTATTTCTCCAAAAGATATGATCCACTTCATATCATCAAATGACCGTCTCGATCCATCGACCTTGACTTCACTTACTCTTCACCATTGCATTGGTCCGTCGGCGCCAATTCTTGCTCAAGCTTCACCATCGCATGGTCCTTCGCTTCGAAGCCTCGACTTGCCCTTCACCTTCACAACCGGTCTATCGAGCCAAGCATCACCTCGGTCTTCATCATCTTGGTCACATGAGTCAATGTCATGTCTCATATTCAATGACCACCTTTATCTAAATCATCCACTTAGATACAAAGGTTAGTCCTAGGTTTCATCAATTAGCCAAAACCAAACTAGGGACTTTCAATCTCCCCCTTTTTGGTAATTGATGACAACCCTCACAAAGGTTATTTTGATAATAAAAGTTTTGAACTTGTCATACTTGTCCAATCATTTTGCTCATAAGTAAAGTTTGGACAATTATCACAAGCTTGGTTTTGGTAGCTTTAGCTCTCCCTACATATGTGCATAGAGTTTGGATTATAAGCTTTGCACATATGCATGGATAGAAATGTTGAGAGAGTAATTCTACCAAAATGATGCTAATGTGTAAGAAATGGACCTTTGAAGCGTGATACCAATCGGAGTTGCCTTTTACACCATCCTTAACATCATGAGGTAACTAGACATCCATCACAACTCAAGAACCCCGTGAGATCAACATTATATGTAAAGGTTCTTGGACCACTTGTACCACTTGTAGAGCTTTAAGCATGTCTAGATACCACATGTAAACTATTCCTATGCATGCTAGTAGATCATTTCATCATTTAATTTCTATACTAGCATTGCACCACACAAGCATGTATATTGAATTTAAAAAACATGTGCAATGAGCAAGTCATATGAGAATGCACAAACAAATGCAACAACTTTGTTTATGAGCTTGCTCCCCCTACTTGTGTGCATCAAAATTTTATTTACCCCTTTATCATGTTGAATCATCTTTTTCTCTCCCCCTTTGTCAACAACTTACCCAAAAATGGGATCAAATTGTGGAGAGAAAAACAATGTTTGATGGAGTAGGTTAGAATTTATTAAATTTGGTTCAACCTAGAATACTTGCCAAAGATATTTAATTCGATTTGAACCAAAGACATGCTTCTTCACACCTCATAATAAGGGTTATCTTGCCTATGTTGAATTAAACACTTATAGCAAATCTTCTAGATTCAACACTAGGTTTGTAAGTTCACAAACATGTCATATGCCACCACTAGATCAAAGCAAGCATAGAAGCAATAGTGGTAACATATATCCATCAAATTCATTTGATTTATCATGAATGCTCATGCATATCACTTATTATGTATACATGCTCTAGTAAGTACTTAGCATAGGATGAATGACATGTCAATCAACTTTTACCTTGCAATGTCGAAGGAGAGGCATGTCAATAAGTGGGTGGGGTGCATTCAACTCATGTTTGAGAAATCAAGAATGTTCAACTCATTCCTTAGCTTGCAAAACCTCTTTTCATCAAGTGGCTTGGTGAGAATATCGGCAAGTTGATCATCAGTACCAACACTTTCAATGGCAATATCTCCCTTTTGTTGATGATCTCTAATGAAATGATGCCTTATGTCAATATGCTTTGTTCTTTCATGTTGGACCAGGTTTTGTATCATCTTGATTTCACTTTCATTATCACATAGCAATGGCACATTTTTAAAGTTGAGGCCATAATCCTTCAAAGTTGATTTCATCCATAGCAATTGTGCACAACAACTCCCCGCACTCACATATTCGGCTTCGACGGTAGAGATTGCCACACTATTTTGTTTCTTTGAGGACCATGACACAAGTGATCTTCCAAGTAATTGACATGTGCCACTTGTGCTCTTTCTATTGATCTTGCAACCCCCATAGTCAGAGTTCGAATATCCAATCAATTCAAACTTTGACCCCTTGGGATACCATAGTCCACCATCTCTTGTTTGCTTCAAGTACCTCAATATTCTCTTTGCGGTCGTGAGATGACTCTCTCTAGGTGAGGCTTGATATCTAGCACACATACAAACACTGTAACACTCCGGTGTTACGCAAGCATTTGCATTGCAAATCATAAGCATAACATGTCATGGCATTCATAATCATATGTGCTTAGGGTGTACCTTTAATAAAATAAAAATGTGGAAACTAGTATTACATAACATGTTGTGATAATGTGCTAATGACATTCATCAAATTTGTGCAACTATAAATTTCATATCACTTAGAATTATAGGTGAAATTTTTGGAGCCACTAAATCACTCAAAGTTTTGTCAAAGATTTATTTTAAAAATATTATTTGAAAATATTCAAAAATCCTCCCTAAATTAGCTTTTATTCTAAAAATCAAAATCTATAAGAGTTTTGAGGTTGGCCCCTTAATCAAAGTTAGAGAGAAGTAAATTCTAAGCAACTTTTATTTTTGGGTCATTTCCAGAAAATGTCTTTTTCTTGCTCAAAATGAGATTTGAAAACTATTATTTGAATTTATTTGAAAATAATAATTTGAAAAACCAATTTCTCACCTAAGCGGGCCTCCGCCTCCCTTTTGGCCCGCTGGCCGAAATGGCCCGCGCCACCCGCGCGCGCGCGCCGCAGCCGCCGCCTCGGCCCGGCCCGCGTCCGCTCGGCCGCCTCCTCCCGCTCGCCCCGTGCCTCGCTGGACGCCGCGGCAGACCGCGCTCGCCGCGTGTCGGCCATGCGCCGTCGGAGCCGCCGCGCGTCGCCTCCGCTCTGCCCTCCTGCCAGCTCAAGCGCGCTCAAGTTCGCCTACCCGAACCCTCCTCGCCCCCTCACTTCCACTCTCGCTCGCCAGCCACTCCCCCTCTCCAAAAACCGAGCGGGTGAGCGGCTCACCGCCGAGAGCTCCACCTCCGCTCCCCCGTTCCGACGTCGACCATCCACCGCCACCGAATTCGTCTTGCACCGAGCTTCGCCACCCCCTTGCCTCCTCCGAACGAGTGCCACCATCCCCTTGCTCACTCCGGTAGGACATCAATTTGACTTCCTCGCCGCACCACCGTGATAGAGCCGCCGCGCTCGCGCTCCGGCCACCGTCGCCTCCACTCCTCCCCATCTCTCTCGAACTGCGCGTTGATGTTCACCGTGTCCCCGCGATAGTGTTGCACGCCTCGCCTTGTTCGCTCGAGCCCGGAGACAGCCGCTGGCCATCGGCGGCCGTCGCACCGCCGCGGTGGCGAGCACCGGCTCGGCCGCGCGCGCTGTCCCCGCTCGTCCGCGGTTGAAGCGAGTGAATGGGCCGGCCTGGTCCAACGGGATGCGGCCCGTTTTCTTTCTCCCGCGCGCGCGTGTCCTTGGGCTGAGCCGGACCGGGCCGTTTGCCCCGTACTGTGTCGGCCCGTTTTCAAAAAGAGGATTTCAGTTTTCTTTTCTTTTATTAAGTGGAAATAAAAATGCTTTAGTAATTGTTTGGGTGATTAAATGTGCTCCAAAAATTGTGAAATAAATTTCCATGAACTCATTGGAACCAGATCTACAATATAAAAATATTGCATGTCAAGATTTCATTACTTTTATGTAGGATTTTAATTAATCATGTATATTGCTGATAACTTGAAAAATGTGTAGAAAAATCTATAGGTTTTAGAAAAATATGATTTCCAAGTTTGTTAATCTTCTTATGTAATGTACTTCCTAGGAAAAATATGTTTCATGCATGTACCGTGGAAAACTTTGGAGGAGTAGTTCAAGTACCTTTAATGGCTGATTTTTGTTATTTTTGCTAGAGAGCAAAATTTGTATAAAACATGCATGTGATAATTTTTGTACAGTCATTATATGCTATGAAGAACCTAGGAAAAATATTAATTCTGTTGTTTGACACTTTTCATAGTACAAAGTAATTTCATGCTCATTTTTATGCTATAGCTTGTCATTTTTGTACAGGATAGTTTACTTATCCAAATGCCATGAAATTTTTATGGTAGTCGGTTTAGGATAGTATTATGCTACTGTAATTGTCTTAGATTTTTAGGAGCATCAAAAATATATGTTGCTATTCAAACCTATTATTATTTAGGGTTTAAGCAAGTGTTGCTTTAAATGTGATTAAGAAATTAGTAAAGCTTTGGTGTATCTTTGAAGCATTTCATAAGATATGTTAACTTAACATGTTAGTAGTAGAAGATAATGCAGTAGATGACATGTGCTTGTAGTATATTTTCTTGGATGATGTTGACTACCTTGCCTTTAAACATATCCATTGCATTCATCTCCTTCGATGCACCGTTTGCATAAGCACTTACGCGCATTGCATCATACAGGATCACAAACCGAGAACCCAGTCATCTTACCTGAGGAGCTAGAGGAGCAGCTCGAGGTGCAGCAGCAGGAGGTGACCGAAGCCGAAGAGGAGGTCGGTGAAGAGCTCCCAGAGTGCCCCGACCATCGTCCGAGCTCTTTTGAGAGAGGCAAGCCCCGGAGCATTTCTCTCCCGGTTTGCAAATAATTTATTATTAACTTTACTTAATTTGATGCATTACGTTTAGGAGTTGTTTGCAAACGTTGCTGCATTATACCTTGCTTACCTTTGTTATACTATATCCTTGTTACCTGGTATCCGCAGTCGAGTCAATGCTTAGCTTGCTTAGACCGGTAGAAGTCAGGTGATTTTCTGTCACCTGCGAGCTATAGGTGGTTACCTGGATCTGCTTGGATGACTATGAAGTCATGGTATAACTAAGTGTGAAATGAATTTGAGACTGGGCGAAAACTTGCAGGGTTTCGGACTGTAGTGTTTTCCGTCTGTGTCGATTAAGGACCGACCGTTGTTGTCCCTCGGGTCATGTTGAACGTATGCCTCACATTTAGCTGGCCGGATAAAGTACCTTCTGACCGCGAAACTGGGAGATTATTCAGGCCGAGTGGATTGCCCGCAACGCACTGTACCGAGAGATGATCCTCGTGATGCCATTTGGGTGCAGCCGCAAGGAAGTGCCCTGGTTAGAGGCCCAAGTGAAGGACGGGCTAGCGATAACCACACAATGAGTGCCATGTATGCAGCCATCAGAGCATACCAGGGTCTTGAGAGTACCTATTGGACCTTAACTGGTCTGCGTGGCAATGACCGGCTTGAAGCAAGGAAGCAGAAGAAGAAGCAAGCACGTGCTATAGCTAGCTTGCAGGAGCAGTTAGTCGACATGAGCTTGCAGCGAGACCAGGCTCTCGAGAGAGGTGAGAGTGCTATGCAGCGGGTACAGACGTTGACTCAGGCCAACAGAAATGCAGACCGCATGATGGGACAGCTAGTGCAAGAAAGGAATGAATCCTGGAACGAGAGGGACCTTCTGAGGCAGAGGGTCGAGGAGCTAGAAGGGTATAATGCCAACTTGCATGAAGAGTTTCATGCCCTCTACAATGGGATGGGCCCGTATGCTCCTCCGGACGCCGCCTAGATGGACGTCGACGACGACGCCGCTACTGAGGGTAGCGATGGTGACGCCTCCGACCTCGACGATGGCCCCGAGGAGTAGGCTAGTTGCCTTGCGTTAGTAGCTAGGCTCTGTCGCGATGGCCTTCTTTTGGTTTCCATGTATCGTGTTGTATCCTATTCGATCTTGAGACTGACGATCTTTTGAATCTTGGTTGTGTATGCGATACCCGAACGCATAAAGTCCAGTGTATGTATGCTGGCAACGTGGTTGTATGGAATGCGATGTTGCATTCAAAGTAATTTGATTAGTGATGTTGTTTTAATTGGAATGTGATTATTGTGCCTCTGTTTTATTGCATGACTTGTTCTCTCCAATAAATTTAGTATGGCATGATTGTTCATTCGAATACAATTACTACCACTTCGCTCAATTATTACATGTTGCTGAAATATGCAGATGACAAACACTCGCCGTGCCACGTATGAGGCCGCTGAAACTGGTGGCAACAGTGTAGGGGATGGTGGGGGTGGTGCAAACAACGTCAATCACCAGGAGCCACAGCCAGAGCCACAATTGCCCCCTCCTCCACCGCTCACTGCAGAGGTATTCTTCGCACAGTTCCTTGGAAGCCAGCGCAACGCCGAGCAGTCACAAAGGAATATGGAAGATTTTCTGCGTACCATCGCTGAAAATGTGCAGAGAGGAAATAATCAAGGTGGTGGCCATGGGGTGAACCAGTACAACAATTTCAAGGATTTCATGGACACCAGGCCGCCAGTATTCAAGGAAGCAGCAGAGCCACTCGACGCTGAAGAATGGATCAACACTATGGAAGATAAGTTTCGTGTGTTGAGACTAACAGAAATTCTGAAGACAGAATATGCTGCACATCAGCTACAGGGACCGGCAGGGATGTGGTGGAAGCATCACCGCACCACCTTTCCTCCCAATGCCCAGATTACTTGGAGAGAATTCACTGAAGCGTTTAAGAGAGTTTATATTCCCCCAGGGTTGGTTGAGATTGTAACACCCCAGGTGTTTATCACCAATTAGGCAGTGGGTTTGAGCTCAAACATGATAAATTAGTTGAGATGACGATGCCAAAGCCAAACCTATGGAAATAAACCCTAATCTAAACTTGGAGTTGCACCATTGCTTTACATATAGGCCCCTTTACAAATATATATGCTTGGATGGTGTTATTGCCATATCTTCAGGTGTCTCACCTTAGTACCTATCCATATTGATCCCTGGAAAAGTTTCATGAAGTTTGGAATCAAAAAGTCACATGAAATGATAAGTCATATCCTTCTTGGAATGGCGTGATTAAGTGAATGGAATTGTAGATCATCAACCAAACCTTGCAACCTTGTCCAAATGACTCTAGATGAACTCTACAATAAAAGTCATGAAAAGTTCATCTTGAGCAAATGCCCTGAAAATTCTCCAATAGGTCACAAAGGATAATCTAAGCCTTATTGTGATGTAACTTTGGTCAAAATGGAACTGCAGGTTCTCTACAAGTTTTGATGTTGGACCTTAAATAAAAGTTGTAGTTCATGTTATATAGAACAAACTTTGTTTAGAGGTCAAGACCTAGATAGGTCTCTAACTTAGTGTAACCAAGCCCTAAAGTTTGAATCTGTTGTGGTTTTGGAAGCTCGAAATTTTGCTAAGTCTGAGAAACTGAAGATCAATTTTTCCAGTTGTAAGTGACCATCTTTGATGCCTTGTAGTTTGAAAACCAGGCCGAACTAGTTCATGAACCTTTAATAGGAGTTGTAGTACTCACTTATCTCTACAACTTGTATTAATAAGGTTTTTGCTAAAACCAGCTAGATTAGGGAGTAGAGAGTGGAGAAGAGTGCAGTTTCAGTCGGCCTGAAACTGAACTACAGGATTCAGTTTGGAGTACCCTACTTTGGAGCCTTGTATATCTCCAACCTGGCCGAATTAGACCTTGACTCTTTAAGAAAAGTTGGAGCCGGCATGTAGCTCTACAACTTATATTAGTGAACCTTTTGCAAAAACTGACTGGATTGGGTGATACGGAGGGGGAAAGATGGCAGGTTCAGTCGTACGTTTGAGCTAGAATTGGATTTTTTTGATTTCAGGCAACACGTCATGGCCGACCGTGTGAAGGGTCCTGACGCCGCATGGCTCGGCCGTGCTCGCTCAGCTTGCCACCTCGCCGATGCTCGCGCCGCGTGGAGACGGGAAAAGCCGAGCGCTCACCTTTCTGCTCTCCCTCTCGCTGTTCTTCTTCGCTAGGGACAGCGAGCTGAGCAGCAGTCACCACTGCTCGCTCCTCCATCGTGCCATTGCTTGCCCCAGCGCCCTGCCTCTCCAAATGTGGAAGCCGAGAACCTCTCTCAGTCGCTCACGCTAGCCTTGGTGCCTCCCATTGCTAGTGCGCTGCTGCACGAGCACACGCTCGCCATGGCCGCCGCCATGGCCGAGCTGGAGCTCCGGCCGCCGCTGTCATTCCCGTCTCGGCTCCCCACCACAGCCACGGCTGCATACACCATCGCCTTCACCTTGTCACGTTCCACCTCGTACACACGCTCGCCCGAACCAAGCATCGCCGGAGCGCCCCGCCGCCGGAGATGCCGCGGCCTTGGCCGCCGGCGCACGTGGCCGGACCACCTCGGGCCGTCTCGGGCCAAGCCGAGGGCACCGTTAGGTGCGCCTTAGGATGGAGATGCTCCGCCGCCACTCCATGGCCGCCGGCGTGGCCTCCTCCGGCCAGAGCAGCGAGCTCCGGCGAGCTCCTCTGTTCCGGCCAGGGGAAAGGAGAAGAGGGACGTCGGGCATGAATTCGAGAAAAACAGGGGGGTTAAGTGAGGAGATGCAGACTCATTTGAATAGTGCCTAAAGGATCTTTCGGTGATGACTTATTTAGTGAAGAGTTCAAGGGCCCAGCGGAATAAAGGGTCCCACATGTCGGGTTAAGTGGTGACTGAGTTTGGGTACATGTTGGGTGTGCCTAGCAATTTCAGTTAGGGTTGGTTTTATTCTGGTTTTGAATTTTAATTTATGTTAAATCTTTTAAAATCCATATCTCATACTAGGAAAGTCCAAAAATGGTAAATGTGGACTTTTTGGAAACCTTGAGAAGAGATCTATGTAATAGAGTCATAAAATGTTACATGTTAGTAGATATTTTCTGGTGTCTTTATTTAAGCCTTAAAATTTCTCTAGAAATGCTTATAAACTTGACCAGAGCCATATCTAGAGTTTTAGAACCCCAAAAATGGTGATTCTTGTTTTGTTAATTTTGTGATGACATGTACTAGCTAGGAAAAATATTAAACACACTATTTGTTCACTATTTTCTTAGGGTTTTGATTGGACCTTGATAAATAAGGAATTTACCTTATATTGCTTGTTATTTTTATATCTTGAGTTGTGTTGCTCCAATTGATGTGAAATTTTTATGGTAGGCTTGTCATGCTATGGATGTACTGTGGTATGAATTTCATGATCATTGCTTACTATATGCTCAAGTTATTGAGTTAAATTGTTTATGGCTTAGTAAATAGCTTATAAATAGTATATAAATGATAAAATGGAAAATGTTGTTTCATTACCTGAGTATGATGTTTCTCTATCATATTGATTCATAATATGGCCTTGGGTTCACAGAAAATATTGAGTTTTAGGTTTAATTTGCTTTTACATGATTTATTGCAATAGCCATTTGTCTTTTTCATAGAGGTTGTGATACATGTCCAAATGGTTTCAAATTTGGACAGTAGACTTTTGGGAGCATGTGTAGGCCTCTGTAATTTTGGTAGAATTTATTATGCACTTTTGATAGGTGTTCATAATTCCACCTAATTAACCAAATAAATTAAGAAAATGTATTAAAAGAATTTATTTAGTAATTGACACTATGTTTTCTGGTGTTCATTAGTCTTGTGTGACATATTGGTAAAGTTAGTTTTGTCCAAGTATATGTTTGCAACATAAGTTAATAATTATTCCTTGCAAACAAGGTTTCTGGACAGATCTGGAAACTTAGCAAAGTTCTTCATGATAATGTGCTTTGTTGGGAAACTTGTTTATACAAAAGTTGTAGATAATTCATGTATCTAGCTTCTGTTAAAATTTGGTATCATTTGGTCAAGTAGTTTTTGAGTTATAAATGTTTAAAGTCAGGTCCCAGATTTGGTTGCTCTCTGTTTGGAGCAGACTAGATTCTGTAGTTTCATCTTTTAGACCTATTAAACTTGGGAAGCAGGCTTAGGTGATAGTAAATGGATTGTAGACAATGTCATAAGCTTTCCATAATGTCTTCTTGCAAGTCATTTGGATTTGTAGAACTTCCGATATGATTGATTTACTCAGCTACTGCATGTATGTCCAGAATTGTTGAAAATACATGATTGTTGATTATTTTGTTTATTGCATTTCCATGCATTCATACATATGCATTATTGCACCTCATTTAGGTACGCTAGCTGAAAAACATGAAGGGCGTGATGTGGATCCAACCCAAAGATGGAGTTGGTGGATCCATCTCGAAGATCGAAGGACCGAACAAGTGGTAGATTGGAAGATGCTCGCCAAGTGACTTCATCTGACATACTCTAACTTGAGTCGGATCCCAGGCAAGCCCCGGAGCATTATAAGCCTCCTATCTTCAAAGCAATTAATTCTATATATGTTATAAGTATTGTTGCATTAAGTGATAGGAGTTGGTTGGAAACTCTTGCTGCATTATATCATTCCTTGTCCAGATATATGAATCCTTGAATCCTACATAGACTAGGATCGAGTAGATGCTTAGCCCTGCTTTAAGCGGTAGAAGTCAGGTGATTTCCTGTCACCTGCGAGATATAGGGATATTCATATATGACACGGTTGGCTATATTTGCTATCGTGGAATAGAACCATGTGTTAATAAAATGAAATGAGACCGGGCGGGATGACGATAGTGAAGCAACAAGGCATGGAGGTCTTGGGTGTGAATCTATCCCCGTCTGAGTCGTTTAAGGACCGATTCGCTGTACGTCCTTGAGTCATGTTGAACGCAGTCTAACACTTAGTTGGCCGGATAACCCGTTCCGACCGCGAAGCCGAGTAATGTGGTTCAGGCCGGGAATCGAATGGTAGGTTGCTTCTTGGAGGAGAGAAAGGATGTGCTTGGGGACATTGGCGTGAGACCAAGGGGGGTTAGAGTCCCTATCACCTGGCAGAGTGTCGCCCTTGGGGTCGCGACATTATTCGGACCTGCGATTCCTGAATCATATGAAACGGTGGCCTGTGCGACCCTGGCAGGGGTCTGCACGGTGAGTGTTAAAATACCCCTCTAGCTGGATAGGAATTCGATTCGAATCGCCGTCGCTCCCGGTTAGTGAGCACTTGACTTGAGCAGCGGCAACGTAGATTCCATTAAATTGAACGGATGGTTAATTGGATAACGATGGAATTGTTGCCTCAATTTATACCTGCTATGGTTAATATTGTTTGCTCCTAATGAAGTGAGTGCTCTAGTACAGGTTCTAATATAGATGATAGGTTAATGATAATTAACTTGATGCTTAAGCATTAATGATTAATCATCTATATGAAGCTTTTATGCAAAATGTTGTCAAGCTAGCCCACTTTATATCAGCCTTGCATGATCCTTGGTGTCACCTTATTTCTGGTTTCTGACGGGTAAGTCTAGCTGAGTACCTTCTTGTACTCAGGGTTTTATCCCCACTTGTTGCAGGTTATGATGTATCATGGCGGCTGCAAGAGTTGGTTGACTCCTGCCGTAGAGGCGGAGTGTGATCATGGGCATGATCCTTCTTATTTACCTTATCTCTAATGCTTTTGTTGGAAGTCGACCGTGGTACTGGCATGTATTTGAAATAAGATTAATGTTAGTTTCAAATTACTTTGCTTCCGCTACTTTTCAATGTAAGTTGTAATAACTATGTTGAACTCCGATGTATATTGAATTACTTGCGAAATGGTTGTAACATGTGACTTGTTATGTTGAATCACTACGATCTTGGCTTGTATGTTGGTTGGTTTGAATTCCCTCGTGATTTCATTGGACTACCGGAGTTATATGGGCTCAAGTGCGAGAATTTGATCATTTCGGTGATTGTTTTTGTACTTGTGCTCTTATAATTTGGACGGTTCCGTTACAGCTGGTATCGGAGCAAGATTCAACATTAAACTTGTCATATGTGTATTTAAAACAATGGTTTTGTTTTATAAAATCAGTTTTATCAACTTATAGCTATATATAGGTTTGTGAAATCTGAATTCTAAACCTAGTATGCCAGTGGTCAATTTCCTTATGCCCATATAAGGATTATTAGGTGGCTTATATAAGTACTAACTTGGGGGTTTTTCATTTATGCATCTACGCCCAGGCCAAGGTATGTATGTGTGATGATTCTCCCACACTATGCTACCCGGTGTGTCAGATTAGAGGTAGCCTTCATATATGAAATAGCCATATATGTTGCTAGTTTACTTTTATGCAACATCGCACCTACGCTCAGGTAAGTGTGAGTTGTGAGAGCATGACCGTACAAACTGCGGTCTAGGGGAGAGCTAGTTTTGGTTACTGGATTATCTACATGTTACACACATGTATATATGAAGGTACTTAATTGTGGGTGATCGAATGATTCGGGTAGTTTTGGTGCTACATGTATATATACGGGGGTATATGTACATGGGAGTACTTAGAATTTTACTTCTCTGCTTTCATTGTGTGCTATATTGGGAAATGTTGGGCTGCAATGAAACTTTTCTGCAGGTACGCTAACCACGAATGCGTAAGTTAAATGTAGCTGACGACTAGCTATATATTGAGAGAGTGCGTGTTATGCCACCGACATAGAACGTGATCGCCACCTTAGGTTGGCAGTCTTGTGAGGACGAATAGGACGAAGCATGCATTATCATGATTGTTGCTTTATGCATGGCTATACTCTTCTCACCCTTGTTCTTTAGTGTGTAACTTGTGATCAATGTGTTACACTATCTTTCTTGAGTGAAGTAAAACAAAAATGCCTTGTTCCATGTTGCTTGAGAAAAATATGTGCTTAGCCTTACTAGAAATAAGTGTGGCTACATGCTTGAACTTAGAGATATCCTCTAGCTTAGCCAAGTGGTGGATATGTTGTTCACCCAAGCGTTTGCCAATGTTTTAGACCTCACTTAAGTAAATTGGATTCTCGTGAATGAATTAAATTGGTTGGTCTAAGGTAACAAAATTTAGAGTTACTAGAATAACATGTTTGTGTGCTCTCTTGTTAAGTAGAACAAAGGCAAGCTTTGTTTGCTTGTGAGTGTTGGCTGCTAGAGCGGTTTCTGTTGTAGTGATGCTTTTATGATCATAATGGTGTTTTCTGTAGTTATAGAGAATACCAAAGTTGTAGCTAACTTACTTATCTAGCTTGTCCAAAAATGTTATGACCCTAGGTCTTATGGTCTGAGAGTTATAAATTTTAGAAGTTTGTTGTCCGAATCTGCTCATGTTCAGAACAGATCTGAATGTTTGCTTTATTTGACCTATGTGATTATAGAATCATGTCTTGGAAATATTAGAGGAAGTGTAGTAATTTTCTAAGCTTTCCAAAATGCTAAAGATCACTACTTTTGGTGGTGTAAGTCACCAGTTATGAGCTTGTGAAGTTGAATGACAGAATCTGTCCAAACCTGGACAGAAATGTCTTCTTTGTGTTGATTAACCTTGTTAGCTGTAGAATCATATTAATATGATATTAAGAAAATTATAGACAACTTAATAAGCGTTACATAAAGTTAAGGATCACTTTTGTTAGGTTCCTAGAACTCCAGTTATGTATTTTTTTAGTACTTGTCAGTTTCTGTCCATATTGGTACAGATCTAAAACATTAGCATTTCTGGTCATGTTAATCTATGAATTAGCTTTTGGTATGAGTAACTAAAGTGTAGTCATCTTCCTAAGCTATCTAGAAAGTCTAGGATCACCTTTATAGAAGGTCTACAACCTCAGTTATGGTAGAAACAAGTAGTTACTATGCTGCTATCCAGATTCTATGCACATGTTAAGTTAGTCACCTTAGCTAGTGTTTGTTTTGAGCTAAACTTGTAGTTAGTTCATGCTTGAGATAAATGCTTATTTTGGGTGAGCCTTGTGCCTTGTATTGGTTGTTTAAGCCCATTCGTTTGAATTTTCTCAAATGATTGCTTGATGGTGATGTTGTATGTATGCTTGTTATCTTGGTAGTACCCTAGTTGTCACCTCGTTTGTCCTCGGTGAGCATGCGAGGGTCACATAGCTTTATCCTAGAACAACATTCACGTTACGTAATTGTATGGTTGTTGTCTTCAATTAGGTTTCTCTCTTAGGAGCCTGAGCCTGTAGACTTGGTGGTTAGCCTTTGAATGTTTGTATCCATGCCTTTGCTTGACCGAAAGCCTAAAGCTTAGTTCTCCTATATGTTTGTATGAGTCGTGGATGTTTTGCAACCCTTTTTGTGAAGATCTTTATCGACTGACCAACCAAGTTAACTTTTATCAACGCTAGCCTTTGACCATGGTTCGTACGTTGCCAATTATGGAGACTGTACCCAAATCCATGTTGGACCTTCCGGTTACCTCTCTCAAAGGTTAGCTAATGTGATGCAAGTCGTACATAGAATTTAAGCAAGAGTCTCTTGCTTAGTTATCCTTGGCAATTGCGCGATGTCCTCTTGTGCTATATTTTGATCTTCGGATCATTATTTTTGTGTTGATTCTAAACCTTGTGACTACCTTTGCTTGCTATCCCTCCCTTGTATAATGCTTATTTTTACCACCCAAATTGTTTCACTTGAAATTTCACCTTGGTGGTGTGATCGGTAATGGTGTTATGAGTAGCAACTGACGGTGCCGCGACGAAACCGAGAGCCTCCTGTGGGCGGCCGACACAAGGTTGTGCTGCTCGGCACGCGCTGGTATCGTGGTTTCTAGTCATGATCTATTGCGGAACAATATCAACGTGTTATTCTCAGGTGAACTCTTCTTTGGTTATCTCCCCATATCTTATCGTAAGATCCATATCTTAGACTGAAGGTAGTGGAGTTTCCTTCTGAAGTTACTAAGAGGATAACCTTTGAAGAACAGGTTACTGACATAAACATTAACAAACTGCAATAGGTGGTAGACAAGTGACTCTACTTAGTTGTCATACTATTGACGAACGTCATCTAGTGAGCACGTATCTCAGCTCTATTGGATAAAAAGGACACACAACACTTAACGTTGGACAAGTCATCCGTTGGCTAAGACTCGATCGTTACAATATGTAAGTTTTAACCTTTGTATGCATAATGACCACACCGTCAAAATCAACCATCTCTAGTGTGACTCCTTATCTGCTGACTTCGATGGCAACCATCTGTTCTGTATCAACCATGATTATTGTGGGCAAGAATGAAGGTTTAGAACATTTTAGTGTTGAGAGACAACTAATTAGTTACCAATAGGAAGGTTAATCTCCAGCTAGGTAACGACTCTTTGGTAGCTATAAAGGCTATATCTTACAAAGCAATAACCAATAATAAGTTAATCAACTGGCCAACAACTTGAGTGATACCCTATCTTCCACAGCCATTGTGACCAAGTCAATTCCATCTTGGACAATCACACAGATAGTGCAAGGTGTTCTATCAGCTAAAGCGAAGAATTAGAGAAAGTATACCCTAGTTTCAATTAGTATCCTTGTGCCAAAGGTGCCACAAATGGTTTGTCCATAACTTGGTTGGACGAAGTGTCAAGGAATATTCGAAAGCGGTTCCTTATCCTTGTAGGCATGTTCTCCAGGCAGAGTATGTGTTTTGCCCTGCAAAAGTAACCCGCAAGTTCAAAGCGTGTGCATCCTCGGATTGATATGTAAATTAATGGTCGAGATCTGCTGTTGGATGGCCCTTTTTAGGTCCCACAGATACTTGTTTACACTCTTTCACTTGCTTTTGCTTTCTCGTATCCCCAATGTACGAGCAGCTTTGGTTTCTACCAATCAATTTATACCATCGTGAATCAAAAGCAATTTCAAAAGTGTCAAACAACAGATTTCCCATCTTAGAGTTACTATTTGATCCAAAAGGAGAAAGCCTAAGGTGAAAGTTGGCCTGACAAAGTTGTTATGCTGCAAGTCAACTCAACTTACAGTACAACCAAGTCACTAAGGAAAATTTTTACTCAATCGCTTGGCGGTAGACTACTCCCCGCGGTTTAGTAAGTATTACAACTTTTGTTGTCCTTAAGGCCTCGTTACATCTTTCTTTGGGAATTATTTTCCAATGATGACATACTTTGGTACCTTATACACGTTTTTACCCAAGAGGTTGCATCTGATTCAACCCAGATAACGGTTGTCTTGAATAAAAGAATCTTATTAGGTAGCTGTTGGCAGAAATACGAAGCCGACAGAGTCAGCTATCACATTCAATAACCCATCCATAGACTCAGATAATATAGTGTTGTCATCAAAGAAAGAGAACTGCACACAGGGAATAGTGAGTAGCTTTCCATTAGCTGATATCTGAAGGATTGAACCATTACGACCAGAATAGACCTTGTCTATTGGTTAGCCAGTATCCTATAGCCTCAGAGTATATTTGGCGTCTATGATCTTCCCCTTTTGGAAAGTTGTACTCAAGCCATTTTTGGTAGAGAACTGCTTTTCAAAACCGTGTGAACATAGAGCCATTTCAACGAGTATACTTCTGATTATTTCGGTCTAGTGTCAAGTTTATATGACCTATGTTGTGGTCATTAGAAAGTCAGATACTTGTGAGTGGTTCACTCATGGACCAAATGATCTCCGTACACTGAGAATGCAGTATGTGCTATCTTGGATTCCTCCCAAAGTAACAATGCTTCAAGGAAGTCAATAAAGGAAATTCTTCAGACAAATTTTATCATGAAAAGTAAGTATCAGAAAGTGCCTTTGGTCAAATTGTTCACCGATGTTGAAGCTTTTAGCTGAATGCTATAGCAGATGTTGGGAACTAGATAACGTGTCTCTCTTCCTTAAAAGATCTTCTATTCAGAATCTCGGGACGCGATTCTTTTAAGGGGGGAGGGCTGTAACACCTCAGGTGTTTATCACCAATTAGGCAGTGGGTTTGAGCTCAAACATGATAAATTAGTTGAGATGACGATGCCAAAGCCAAACCTATGGAAATAAACCCTAATCTAAACTTGGAGTTGCACCATTGCTTTACATATAGGCCCCTTTACAAATATATATGCTTGGATGGTGTTATTGCCATATCTTCAGGTGTCTCACCTTAGTACCTATCCATATTGATCCCTGGAAAAGTTTCATAAAGTTTGGAATCAAAAAGTCACATGAAATGATAAGTCATATCCTTCTTGGAATGGCGTGATTAAGTGAATGGAATTGTAGATCATCAACCAAACCTTGCAACCTTGTCCAAATGACTCTGGATGAACTCTACAATAAAAGTCATGAAAAGTTCATCTTGAGCAAATGCCCTGAAAATTCTCCAATAGGTCACAAAGGATAATCTAAGCCTTATTGTGATGTAACTTTGGTCAAAATGGAACTGCAGGTTCTCTACAAGTTTTGATGTTGGACCTTAAATAAAAGTTGTAGTTCATGTTATATAGAACAAACTTTGTTTAGAGGTCAAGACCTAGATAGGTCTCTAACTTAGTGTAACCAAGCCCTAAAGTTTGAATCTGTTGTGGTTTTGGAAGCTCGAAATTTTGCTAAGTCTGAGAAACTGAAGATCAATTTTTCCAGTTGTAAGTGACCATCTTTGATGCCTTGTAGTTTGAAAACCAGGCCGAACTAGTTCATGAACCTTTAATAGGAGTTGTAGTACTCACTTATCTCTACAACTTGTATTAATAAGGTTTTTGCTAAAACCAGCTAGATTAGGGAGTAGAGAGTGGAGAAGAGTGCAGTTTCAGTCGGCCTGAAACTGAACTACAGGATTCAGTTTGGAGTACCCTACTTTGGAGCCTTGTATATCTCCAACCTGGCCGAATTAGACCTTGACTCTTTAAGAAAAGTTGGAGCCGGCATGTAGCTCTACAACTTATATTAGTGAACCTTTTGCAAAAACTGACTGGATTGGGTGATACGGAGGGGGAAAGATGGCAGGTTCAGTCGTACGTTTGAGCTAGAATTGGATTTTTTTGATTTCAGGCAACACGTCATGGCCGACCGTGTGAAGGGTCCTGACGCCGCGTGGCTCGGCCGTGCTCGCTCAGCTTGCCACCTCGCCGATGCTCGCGCCGCGTGGAGACGGGAAAAGCCGAGCGCTCACCTTTCTGCTCTCCCTCTCGCTGTTCTTCTTCGCTAGGGACAGCGAGCTGAGCAGCAGTCACCACTGCTCGCTCCTCCATCGTGCCATTGCTTGCCCCAGCGCCCTGCCTCTCCAAATGTGGAAGCCGAGAACCTCTCTCAGTCGCTCACGCTAGCCTTGGTGCCTCCCATTGCTAGTGCGCTGCTGCACGAGCACACGCTCGCCATGGCCGCCGCCATGGCCGAGCTGGAGCTCCGGCCGCCGCTGTCATTCCCGTCTCGGCTCCCCACCACAGCCACGGCTGCATACACCATCGCCTTCACCTTGTCACGTTCCACCTCGTACACACGCTCGCCCGAACCAAGCATCGCCGGAGCGCCCCGCCGCCGGAGATGCCGCGGCCTTGGCCGCCGGCGCACGTGGCCGGACCACCTCGGGCCGTCTCGGGCCAAGCCGAGGGCACCGTTAGGTGCGCCTTAGGATGGAGATGCTCCGCCGCCACTCCATGGCCGCCGGCGTGGCCTCCTCCGGCCAGAGCAGCGAGCTCCGGCGAGCTCCTCTGTTCCGGCCAGGGGAAAGGAGAAGAGGGACGTCGGGCATGAATTCGAGAAAAACAGGGGGGTTAAGTGAGGAGATGCAGACTCATTTGAATAGTGCCTAAAGGATCTTTCGGTGATGACTTATTTAGTGAAGAGTTCAAGGGCCCAGCGGAATAAAGGGTCCCACATGTCGGGTTAAGTGGTGACTGAGTTTGGGTACATGTTGGGTGTGCCTAGCAATTTCAGTTAGGGTTGGTTTTATTCTGGTTTTGAATTTTAATTTATGTTAAATCTTTTAAAATCCATATCTCATACTAGGAAAGTCCAAAAATGGTAAATGTGGACTTTTTGGAAACCTTGAGAAGAGATCTATGTAATAGAGTCATAAAATGTTACATGTTAGTAGATATTTTCTGGTGTCTTTATTTAAGCCTTAAAATTTCTCTAGAAATGCTTATAAACTTGACCAGAGCCATATCTAGAGTTTTAGAACCCCAAAAATGGTGATTCTTGTTTTGTTAATTTTGTGATGACATGTACTGGCTAGGAAAAATATTAAACACACTATTTGTTCACTATTTTCTTAGGGTTTTGATTGGACCTTGATAAATAAGGAATTTACCTTATATTGCTTGTTATTTTTATATCTTGAGTTGTGTTGCTCCAATTGATGTGAAATTTTTATGGTAGGCTTGTCATTCTATGGATGTACTGTGGTATGAATTTCATGATCATTGCTTACTATATGCTCAAGTTATTGAGTTAAATTGTTTATGGCTTAGTAAATAGCTTATAAATAGTATATAAATGATAAAATGGAAAATGTTGTTTCATTACCTGAGTATGATGTTTCTCTATCATATTGATTCATAATATGGCCTTGGGTTCACAGAAAATATTGAGTTTTAGGTTTAATTTGCTTTTACATGATTTATTGCAATAGCTATTTGTCTTTTTCATAGAGGTTGTGATACATATCCAAATGGTTTCAAATTTGGACAGTAGACTTTTAGGAGCATGTGTAGGCCTCTGTAATTTTGGTAGAATTTATTATGCACTTGTGATAGGTGTTCATAATTCCACCTAATTAACCAAATAAATTAAGAAAATGTATTAAAAGAATTTATTTAGTAATTGACACTATGTTTTCTGGTGTTCATTAGTCTTGTGTGACATATTGGTAAAGTTAGTTTTGTCCAAGTATATGTTTGCAACATAAGTTAATAATTATTCCTTGCAAATAAGGTTTCTGGACAGATCTGGAAACTTAGCAAAGTTCTTCATGATAATGTGCTTTGTTGGGAAACTTGTTTATACAAAAGTTGTAGATAATTCATGTATCTAGCTTCTGTTAAAATTTGGTATCATTTGGTCAAGTAGTTTTTGAGTTATAAATGTTTAAATTCAGGTCCCAGATTTGGTTGCTCTCTGTTTGGAGCAGACCAGATTCTGTAGTTTCATCTTTTAGACCTATTAAACTTGGGAAGCAGGCTTAGGTGATAGTAAATGGATTGTAGACAATGTCATAAGCTTTCCATAATGTCTTCTTGCAAGTCATTTGGATTTGTAGAACTTCCGATATGATTGATTTACTCAGCTACTGCATGTATGTCCAGAATTGTTGAAAATACATGATTGTTGATTATTTTGTTTATTGCATTTCCATGCATTCATACATATGCATTATTGCACCTCATTTAGGTACGCTAGCTGAAAAACGTGAAGGGTGTGATGTGGATCCAACCCGAAGATGGAGTTGGTGGATCCATCTCGAAGATCGAAGGACCGAACAAGTGGTAGATTGGAAGATGCTCGCCAAGTGACTTCATCTGACATACTCTAACTTGAGTCGGATCCCAGGCAAGCCCCGGAGCATTATAAGCCTCCTATCTTCAAAGCAATTAATTCTATATATGTTATAAGTATTGTTGCATTAAGTGATAGGAGTTGGTTGGAAACTCTTGCTGCATTATATCATTCCTTGTCCAGATATATGAATCCTTGAATCCTACATAGACTAGGATCGAGTAGATGCTTAGCCCTGCTTTAAGCGGTAGAAGTCAGGTGATTTCCTGTCACCTGCGAGATATAGGGATATTCATATATGACACGGTTGGCTATATTTGCTATCGTGGAATAGAACCATGTGTTAATAAAATGAAATGAGACCGGGCGGGATGACGATAGTGAAGCAACAAGGCATGGAGGTCTTGGGTGTGAATCTATCCCCGTCTGAGTCGTTTAAGGACCGATTCGCTGTACGTCCTTGAGTCATGTTGAACGCAGTCTAACACTTAGTTAGCCGGATAACCCGTTCCGACCGCGAAGCCGAGTAATGTGGTTCAGGCCGGGAATCGAATGGTAGGTTGCTTCTTGGAGGAGAGAAAGGATGTGCTTGGGGACATTGGCGTGAGACCAAGGGGGGGTTAGAGTCCCTATCACCTGGCAGAGTGTCGCCCTTGGGGTCGCGACATTATTCGGACCCGCGATTCCTGAATCATATGAAACGGTGGCCTGTGCGACCCTGGCAGGGGTCTGCACGGTGAGTGTTAGAAATACCCCTCCAGCTGGATAGGAATTCGATTCGAATCGCCGTCGCTCCCGGTTAGTGAGCACTTGACTTGAGCAGCGGCAACGTAGATTCCATTAAATTGAACGGATGGTTAATTGGATAACGATGGAATTGTTGCCTCAATTTATACCTGCTATGGTTAATATTGTTTGCTCCTAATGAAGTGAGTGCTCTAGTACAGGTTCTAATATAGATGATAGGTTAATGATAATTAACTTGATGCTTAAGCATTAATGATTAATCATCTATATTAAGCTTTTATGCAAAATGTTGTCAAGCTAGCCCACTTTATATCAGCCTTGCATGATCCTTGGTGTCACCTTATTTCTGGTTTCTGACGGGTAAGTCTAGCTGAGTACCTTCTTGTACTCAGGGTTTTATCCCCACTTGTTGCAGGTTATGATGTATCATGGCGGCTGCAAGAGTTGGTTGACTCCTGCCGTAGAGGCGGAGTGTGATCATGGGCATGATCCTTCTTATTTACCTTATCTCTAATGCTTTTGTTGGAAGTCGACCGTGGTACTGGCATGTATTTGAAATAAGATTAATGTTAGTTTCAAATTACTTTGCTTCCGCTACTTTTCAATGTAAGTTGTAATAACTATGTTGAACTCCGATGTATATTGAATTACTTGCGAAATGGTTATAACATGTGACTTGTTATGTTGAATCACTACGATCTTGGCTTGTATGTTGGTTGGTTTGAATTCCCTCGTGATTTCATTGGACTACCGGAGTTATATGGGCTCAAGTGCGAGAATTTGATCATTTCGGTGATTGTTTTTGTACTTGTGCTCTTATAATTTGGACGGTTCCGTTACAGCGATGAAGCTCGAAGAGTTCTTGGCCTTAAATCAGGGTACCAAGACTGTAACACAGTATCTGCATGACTTTAATAGCTTGTGCCGCTATGCTCCAGACATGGTCGACACAGATGCAAAGAGAATTGCTAGTTTCAAGAGAGGGTTAAGTCTGAAGATGATGAAGCATGTGGGTACCAATACCCGTGCCAGATTCAATGACTTTGTCAGTGATTGTTTGAAACAAGAAAAGAATAACAACGCCTACACTGCATCCAAGAATCGCAAGAGGGTGTTTGAGTCAGGACCATCCCAGTCCAGAGTTGTCACTACAAACCGTCTTTCTTATCGTCCGTCCGCACCTGGTGCAAGGTTCCGGCCGCCACAGCATAAAACCCAGAACTACAGGGGACCACAGAAGCCGTACAAGATGGCCGTGCCACTAGCAAAGATCACTGCAGCTATAGAACAGAGCAACTCCAAGGGAGCTATAGGATCTGCTGGTACAGTGAAGGGGCCCTGCTACAATTGTGGTCAGCCAGGCCACTTTTCAAAGTTCTGCCCTTATCCGCCTAAAAAGAAGCAACAGACTTACACTGCCTGTGTGCACCATACCACCGTTGATGAGATTCCTGAGGAAGAGCCTATAACTGCCGGTAAGTTTCTTGTTAACCATCACCCTGTAGTTGTTCTATTTGATTTTGGATCCTCGCATTCTTTTATGAGTCAAGCATTTGCACGGAAGCATGAACAACTATGCACAGAATTGAGTTATGGTTATCGTATAAGTTCAGCCGGGGCTGATGTGTTAACCAATAAGATGGTTAGAGGGGCAACCCTTGAGTTAGGTAGTCGGAAGTTTCGAGTGAACCTGATAGTTATGCCTGGACTAGTTTTGGATGTAATAATAGGGATGAACTGGATGAAGAACTGGGGGGCAGTCATAGATACAAGCAGTCGGTTGCTTACCCTTAAAGATCCCCAGGGAGAGGGTACTTTTCAGGTACCATTGCCCAAAAGAACAGACCTTGTGAGTGTGACCTGTGCCATGGAAGTTGTTCCTATCCACCAGATCCCGATAGTGTGTGAGTTCCCGGATGTGTTTCCAGACGAGTTACCTGGCCTTTCTCTAGATAGAGATGTTGAGTTTGGAATCGAGTTGATCCCCAGGACAGCTCCTATTTCGAGGAGACCCTATCGGATGCCTCCGGATGAGTTAGCTGAGCTGAAGAAGCAACTGGAAGAATTACTAAAAAGGGGTTTATCCGACCGAGTAAGTCTGAATGGGGATGTCCTGCCTTGTTCGTGAAGAAAAAGAAAGAGGGTACTCTGAGAATGTGTGTGGATTATCGACCTCTTAATGTTGTTACTATCAAGAATAAATATCCTTTGCCTCATATCGACGTTTTGTTTGATCAGTTGGCTAAAGCTAGAGTGTTCTCCAAGATAGACCTAAGATCAGGGTATCATCAGATAAAGATCAGGCCATAAAATGTCCCGAAAACCGCCTTTTCTACCAGATACGGGTTGTACGAGTATCTTGTTATGTCTTTTGGCTTAACAAATGCTCCTGCATACTTTATGTATCTGATGAATACAGTTTTCATGCCAGAGTTGGACAAGTTTGTAGTTGTCTTCATTGATGACATTCTAGTATACTCTGAGAATGAGAAAGATCATGAAGAGCATCTGAGAATTGTCTTGGTCAGACTGAAAGAGTTAATGCTGTTTTAGAAGATATGTTAAGAGCTTGTGTGTTGTCTTCCAGAGGTTCATGGGAGTCATGGTTACCTTTAGCAGAATTCGTGTATAATAATAGCTATCAAGAAAGTATCAAAATGACACCTTTTGAGACTCTGTATGGACGAAAGTGTAGAACACCTTTAAACTGGATTGAGCCAGGGGAAAGAAGGTATTATAGTATTGACTTCGTGGAAGAAGCCAAAAAGAAAGTTCATATCATTCAGCAAAATATGAGAGCAGCTCAGTCACGTCAGAAAAGTTATGCGGATAAGAGAAGGAGACCACTTGTGTTTGAAGTTGGTGACTATGTTTATCTAAAAGTCACACCAATGAAGAAGAAGCGGTTTGGAATACGCAGAAAGCTTACCGCCAGATTTGTAGGACCCTACAAAATCTTGGAAAGGAAGGGTCTAGTGCTTACAAATTAGAATTACCAGAATCAATGGGTGCTATATTCCCTATTTTTCACGTATCACATCTTAAGAAATGTTTGCGCGTTCCAAAGAAAATAATTGAACCTCGAGGCATAAAACTTAAGTCAGATCTGGTGTATCGTGAGCAGCCAATTCGAGTTTTGGATTCCAAACAAAGGGCTACTCGAAACAGTGTGGTGAAAACGTATAAGATACAATGGAGTCATCATGATAAAGGGGATGCACCTTGGGAAACAGATGAATACCTACAAAAAGCATACGAAGATTTTTATAATAAATGGTTCGTAACCCAAATCTCGGGACGAGATTTTTATAAGGGGGAGGGCTGTAACACTCTGGTGTTACGCAAGCATTTGCATTACAAATCATAAGCATAACATATCATGGCATTCATAATCATATGTGCTTAGGGTGTACCTTTAATAAAATAAAAATGTGGAAACTAGTATTGCATAACATGTTGTGATAATGTGCTAATGACATTCATCAAATTTATGCAACTATAAATTTCATATCACTTAGAATTATAGGTGAAATTTTTGGAGCCACTAAATCACTCAAAGTTTTGTCAAATATTTGTTTTAAAAATGTTATTTGAAAATATTCAAAAATCCTCCCTAAATTAGGTTTTATTCTAAAAATCAAAATCTATAAGAGTTTTGAGGTTGGCCCCTTAATCAAAGTTAGAGAGAAGTAAATTCTAAGCAACTTTTATTTTTGGGTCATTTCCAGAAAATGTCTTTTTCTTGCTCAAAATGAGATTTGAAAACTATTATTTGAATTTATTTGAAAATAATAATTTGAAAAACTAATTTCTCACCTAAGCGGGCCTCCGCCTCCCTTTTGGCCCGCTGGCCGAAACGGCCTGCGCCACCCGCGCGCGCGCGCCGCAGCCGCCACCTCGGCCCGGCCCGCGTCCGCTCGGCCGCCTCCTCCCGCTCGCCCCGCGCCTCGCTGGATGCCGCGGCAGACCGCGCTCGCCACGTGTCGGCCATGCGCCGTCGGAGCCGCCGCGCGTCGCCTCCGCTCTGCCCTCCTGCCAGCTCGAGCGCGCTCAAGTTCGCCTGCCCGAACCCTCCTCGCCCCCTCACTTCCACTCTCGCTCGCCAGCCACTCCCCCTCTCCAAAAACCAAGCGGGCGAGCGGCTCACCGCCGAGAGCTCCACCTCCGCTCCCCCGTTCCGACGTCGACCATCCACCGCCACCGAATTCGTCTTGCACCGAGCTTCGCCACCCCCTTGCCTCCTCCGAACGAGTGCCACCATCCCCTTGCTCACTCCGGTAGGACATCAATTTTACTTCCTCGCCGTGCCACCGTGATAGAGCCGCCGCGCTCGCGCTCCGGTCACCGTCGCCTCCGCTCCTCCCCATCTCTCTCGAACTGCGCGTTGATGTTCACCGTGTCCCCGCGATAGTGTTGTGCGCCTCGCCTTGTTTGCTCGAGCCCGGAGACAGCCGCTGGCCGTCGGCGACCGTCGCACCGCCGCGGTGGCGAGCACCGGCTCGGCCGCGCGCGCTGTCCCCGCTCGTCCGCGGTTGAAGCGAGTGAATGGGCCGGCCTGGTCCAATGGGATGCGGCCCGTTTTCTTTCTCCCGCGCGCGCGTGTCCTTGGGCTGAGCCGGACCGGGCCGTTTGCCCCGTACTGTGTCGGCCCGTTTTTAAAAAGAGGATTTCAGTTTTCTTTTCTTTTATTAAGTGGAAATAAAAATACTTTAGTAATTGTTTGGGTGATTAAATGTGCTCCAAAAATTGTGAAATAAATTTCTATGAACTCATTGGAACCAGATCTACAATATAAAAATATTGCATGTCAAGATTTCATTACTTTTCTGTAGGATTTTAATTAATCATGTATATTGCTGATAACTTGAAAAATGTGTAGAAAAATCTATAGGTTTCAGAAAAATATGATTTCCAAGTTTGTTAATCTTCTTATGTAATGTACTTCCTAGGAAAAATATGTTTCATGCATGTACTGTGGAAAACTTTGGAGGAGTAGTTCAAGTACCTTTAATGGCTGATTTTTGTTATTTTTGCTAGAGAGCAAACTTTGTATAAAACATGCATGTGATAATTTTTGTACAGTCATTATATGCTATGAAGAACCTAGGAAAAATATTAATTCTGTTGTTTGACACTTTTCATAGTACAAAGTAATTTCATGCTCATTTTATGCTATAGCTTGTCATTTTTGTACAGGATAGTTTACTTATCCAAATGCCATGAAATTTTTATGGTAGTCGGTTTAGGATAGTATTATGCTACTGTAATTTTCTTAGATTTTTAGGAGCATCAGAAATATATGTTGCTATTCAAACCTATTATTATTTAGGGTTTAAGCAAGTGTTGCTTTAAGTGTGATTAAGAAATTAGTAAAGCTTTGGTGTATCTTTGAAGCATTTCATAAGATATGTTAACTTAACATGTTAGTAGTAGAAGAGAATGCAGTAGATGACATGTGCTTGTAGTATATTTTCTTGGATGATGTTGACTACCTTGCCTTTAAACATATCCATTGCATTCATCTCCTTCGATGCACCGTTTGCATAAGCACTTACGCTCATTGCATCATACAGGATCACAAACCGAGAACCCAGTCGTCTTACCCGAGGAGCTAGAGGAGCAGCTCGAGGTGCAGCAGCAGGAGGTGACCGAAGCCGAAGAGGAGGTCGGTGAAGAGCTCCCAGAGTGCCCCGACCACCGTCCGAGCTCTTTTGAGAGAGGCAAGCCCCGGAGCATTTCTCTTCCGGTTTGCAAATAATTTATTATTAACTTTACTTAATTTGATGCATTACGTTTAGGAGTTATTTGCAAATGTTGCTGCATTATACCTTGCTTACCTTTGTTATACTATATCCTTGTTACCTGGTATCCGCAGTCGAGTCAATGCTTAGCTTGCTTAGACCGGTAGAAGTCAGGTGATTTCCTGTCACCTGTGAGCTATAGGTGGTTACCTGGATCTGCTTGGATGACTATGAAGTCATGGTATAACTAAGTGTGAAATGAATTTGAGACCGGGTGGAAACTTGTAGGGTTTCGGACTGTAGTGTTTTCCGTCTGTGTCGATTAAGGACCGACCGTTGTTGTCCCTCGGGTCATGTTGAACGTATGCCTCACATTTAGCTGGCCGGATAAAGTACCTTCTGACCGCGAAACTAGGAGATTATTCGGGCCGAGTGGATTGCCCGCAACGCACTGTACCGGAGCAGTAGTGGCAGGATACGGGGGCGCGATGATAAGGCCAAAGAGCAGTCGGGCGGCCCCCGGGTACAAGTGGTTCCTAGCAAGCTCGCGACTTTACCTGAATGGTTGACTCGGTGACCAACACCTCACTTTAGCGGGTGAGTGAGGTTTGTGTGAGGAATAACTTACCAGCTGGTTAATAATCGATTCGAATCGCCATCGTTCACTGGATAGTGAACACTTGACTTGAGCTACTTCATCGTAGTAATATTGATGAATCACTTGGATAGTTATGTGGAAGATGACATGATAACTATTGTTAATGATCAATGGTAATCCTTACTTGCTTAATTATATGTTACTCTAGCACCAGTGCAAACATAGTTGATAGGGTAAGAAAGAGTTAATTGTTGCATGCTTTTGGAAAGGAATTGTTAAGTTAAAAATGCTTTTCTTGCAAATGAGTCAGCTACCCCACCAGAAAGCCTATCATGATTCCTTGGTGTATTTTATTTTTGGTTTATGATGGGTAAGTCTAGCTGAGTACCTTCTCGTACTCAGGGCTTTGTTCCCACTTGTTGCAGATGGGTAGATGTATTACGGCTACTGTATCAACTACCTCTATCCTGCGAGGGGCGAAGCTTAGGACCATGGGCAATGGTCATTCGCTACTTCTCATCTGATGCTTTTGCTGGAGATGATCACAAGCTGACACTTTATTTCAAAAGGTTGTGTGTGTGCGTGATTTGAACTACCGCTTCTGCTACTTTTATTCGAACCTGGTTTGTAATAACTATGTTTAAACTCCGATGCATTTTATGCCGCGAACTTTTTATGTAACTTATGATGGTGACCGCTAAACTTAGTACGATCTTGGCTGTTATGTGAAATGGTTTGAAATCCATCGAGATTTCACGGACTACCGGGTTATACGGGCTTAAGTTTGTTAAATTGTCCTTCCGTTGGATGATTTTCCTACTTAATCTCGTATAATTGGGCGGTTCTGTTACAAACACTAAACATGACATCCGGCCTTGATGCAGTGACATAGAGTAGACTTCCAATCAAAGACCGATATTCCTTTTGATTCACCATTTTGCCATCAAAATCACTATCCAAATTGCCATTTGTACTCATTGGAGTTGAAATTGGCTTTGCGTCTTGCATTCCAAACTTCTGCAACATGTCCCTTATGTATTTCCCTTGACTCACAAATGTCTCATTCTTCAATTGCATGACTTAGAGACCAAGGAAGTAGCTAAGTTCACCAATCATAGACATTTCAAACTCTTTGGTCATCATAGCACCAAATTCTTCACAATAAGCTTGATCGGTTGATCCAAAAATGATGTCATCAACATATATTTGCACTATGAATAGATCATTCCCAATCTTCTTGGTGAATAGAGTTGTATCAACCTTGCCCATCTTGAATCCCTTAGAGAGAAGGAAATCCCTTAGTCTCTCATACCATGCTCTAGGTGCTTGCTTTAAGCCATATAAAGCCTTCTTCAACTTGTACACATGGTTGGGTTTCTTGTCATCTTCAAATCCAGGAGGTTGCTCAACAAAGACTAACTCATTGATGATCCCATTCAGAAATGCACTTTTGACATCCATTTGATATAGTTTGATGTTATGTGCACAAGCATAAGCCAATAGAATCCTTATTGCCTCCAATCTTGCTACGGAAGCATATGTCTCATCATAGTCAAGACCTTCTACTTGAGTGTAACCTTGAGCAACTAGTCTTGCTTTGTTTCTCACCACAATGCCATCTTGATCTTGCTTATTTTTGAACACCCATTTGGTTCCAATCACATTGTAGTCATTTGGCCTTTCTACCAATTCCCAAACATCATTTCTTATGAAATTATTAAGCTCTTCTTGCATAGCCATGATCCAATCGGCATCCCTCAAAGCTTCTTCTATTTTCTTTGGTTCTATGGTTGACACAAATGATGCATGCTCATAAAACATAGCCAATCTTGATCTTGTTTGCACACCACTACTAATATCACCAATAACACTATCAATGGGGTGATCTCTTGCAACATGGTGTGGTTGGAGTACATGCATTTGATTGCTTGAGCTTGGTTGATCACTTGATGTATCTTGATGAGATGAACTAGCACCATGATCTTGTACTTGAGAGTCACTAGCTAGCTTGAATAGAGAATTAAGCACTTGATCTTTATCATCATCTTGAATATCAATAACTTGATTTGCTCTAATGTCCCCAATGTCCATGTTCTTCATTGCTTCCACCAATTGAGTTCCACCAATATCATCTAGATTCTCTTCTTCATCTTGTGACCCATTAGTTTCATCAAATTGCACATGATGGACTTCTTCTAGAATGCCACTTGAATTGTTCCAAACTCTATAAGCTTTGCTTGTAGTTGAATAACCAAGTAGGAACCCCTCATCACATCTCTTGTCAAACTTTCCCAATCTAGTGCCCTTTTTCAAGATATAGCATTTGCAACCAAACACTCTAAAGTAAGAAATATTGGGCTTTCTTCCATGAAGTAGCTCATATGGGGTCTTCTCTAGCAATGGATGACAATATAGTCTATTGATGTAGTAGCAAGCGATATTGATTGCTTTGTCCCAAAAAGATTGACTCACATTGTACTCATGAAGCATTGATCTAGCCATATCAAGCAATGTTCTATTCTTTCTCTCAACTAGGCCATTTGATTGTGGAGTGTACTTAGCCAAGAATTGATGTCCAATGCCATAGTGATCACAAAGTTCTTCAATTCTTGTATTCTTGAACTCACTTCCATTGTCACTTCTTACTTTCTTGATTCTAATCTCAAACTCATTGTGAACTCTAGTGAGAAAGGTCTTGAAGGTGTCAAACACTTCACTTTTGTCACTAAGAAAGAATACTCATGTAAATCTTATGAAGTCATCCACTATGACAAATCCATACTTATTACCACCTATGCTTGAGTATGTTGTTGGGCCAAATAGATCTATGTGCATCAAATCAAATGCTTTGCATGTGCTCATTGTACTCTTCTTTGGATGTGAGCTTCCAACTTGCTTCCTGGCTTGACATGCACTACAAAGCTTATTCTTCTCAAATTCAACATCTTTCAAACCATTGACAAGATTATGAGTTGTAAGCTTCTTCAATTGTTTCATGCCAACATGACCAAGCCTTCTATGCCAAAGCCAACCCATGCTTGATTTGGAGATTAAGCAAGTTGTCAAAGAAGTTTCTCTAGCATTGAAGTCAACTAGGTAGAGATTCTCATATCTAAAGCCCTTGAATACCACATTTGAACCATCCATACTAATGACTTCCACATCATCAACCCCAAAGATACATTTGTAACCAAGATCACATATTTGTGCCACGGATAAGAGATTAAAATCCAAGCTTTCAACTAGCAACACATTGGAGATACTCAAGTCATTTGATATTGCAATCTTGCCCAAGCTAATAACCTTGCCTTTCTTGTTATTGTCAAAAGTGATAGAATCAACACCACTATTATTGTCATTGATTGAGTCAAACATTCTTGATGTACCGGTCATGTGTTGAGTGCACCCACTATCAATAATCCAATGCCTTCCTCCGGCTTTGTAATTGACCTACAAGCAAATCAATGAAGCTTAGGTACCCATTTTTTGTTTGGGTCCTTGTAGGTTAGTGACTAAGCTCTTTGGTACCCAAATAGCCTTCTTCTTTGGGCCAACAATGGGTGTACCAATAAACTTAGCTTTCACACCATTCACACCTTTGGTAAGCACATAGCAAGAATCAAAAGGTATAGCATTAACAAGTTTCTTGCTTTGGTTCTTTTTATTGCAATTATGCTCTAGGTGCCCAACTTGCTTGCATCTATTGCAAAACCGATCATTACCCTTTACAAAGCTAGGCTTTAGAGTTGCAAAGGCCGACTTGCCTTTCTTGGGGGTGTAGCCCAATCCCTCTTTGTTAAGAGAGAACCTTTGGCTACCCAAGCACTTAAGCAAGCAGGCCTCACCACCATAGGCCTTGCCTAGGGCGTGAGTGAGCTCATCCACCTCTCTCTTGAGAGTCTTATTCTCAACTATTAGTGAGGTATCACAAGTGAGACCATCACTAGTAGTGGAGGTAGAGTTAGTGGTGGTGGATGAAGAGCTACAAGAAAGGTTAGCATTTGACGTGATGATAGGTTCATAGAAGGATTCATCAATTATATCACATGTAACACCTATATCACATGATACAACAACCTCCTTCTTTGCTTGTTGTTCAAGTAGCAATGAGTGAGCTTTTTCATGCTTGGAATGAGCCTTGCCAAGATTCTCATGGTCTTCCACTAGACTCTCATGAGTGGTCTTAAGCTCACTAAGAACTTTCTCAAGTATTGCTACTTTCATTGAAAGCTTCTTACACTCCTTGTCCTTGGTAATAGCTATGTCTCTAGTTTGTTGCATCAAGTCATATAGTTGTTCTTTAGTTGGTTCATCATCATCATTTTCATTATCATTATCATTATCACTATCATGAGCATATTCCATTTCACTTTCATCATCACTCTCATCATATATTACCTTAGTTTCTTTGGCCATGAGGCACGACGAGGATGAATCAAATAGTGATGGCTTCTTATTGATAGCAATGGAAGCAAAAGCCTTGTTGGATGATGATTCTTCTTCTTTATCATCATTAATTTCCCAAGTGACCACATAGGCTCCATTCTTGCCCTTCTTGAAAGTCATCTTGGCTTCTCTCTTTTTCTTCTCAAACTTGCCCCTCTTGTTGTTCTTCTTCTTGTTATAGGGACATTCGGCTTGAAGATGTTCGGTGCTATCACAATTGAAGCACTTCCTTTGTTGCTCATTGCTCTTGAAATATTCATTTCTCTTTTTGAAGCCTCTTCTCTTAATGAACATGTGACCCATTTTCTTGACTACAAGAGCAAGTGCCTCATCATCAATTTCAAAATCTTCATCTTCTTCATTATCATCTTCTTCTTGAATTGAAGCTTTGCCCTTAGAGGAGGTGGCCTTGAATGCCACGGTCTTCTTCTTCTTTTCTTCCTCCTTATCATCAACATCTTGATCATACTTGTCAAAGGTTAATACCTCTCCAAGCAAATCATTGGGCTTCATTGCATCAAGTCCATCTCTTTGTAGCATCATGATCAACATTTTGAATCTTTTTGGTAAGCTCAATAAGAACTTGTGGCAAGAATCTTGGTCTTGTGTCTTATGCCCTAAGCTCTTGAGATCATTCACAATGACTTGCAATCTATGAAACATCTCTAAGATTGTTTCTTCCTCTTTCATCTTGAAGTTCTCAAACTCACTCTTGAGCCCATATAGCTTGGCACTCTTCACAACCTTAGTGCCCTCATATGTTTCACTCAACCTTGTCCATACTTCATTTGCTAATTCTAAATTCTTGATGCCCTCAAATACTTTTGTGTCAATACCATTGTACAATGTATTGAGAGCCATTCTATTGCATGTTCTATTTGCTCTATCTTCATCGGTGAGATGATCGGGATCAATGATAGCAAAATCATTCTCGATGACTTGCAAAACTCTCTCATGAATAGAACCAAGGTACATTTTCATTTTTCTCTTCCAATGAGCAAAAGAACTAACACCATCAAAGAACGGTGGCTTGCCCCCAACATGATTGAACACAATTTGAGCCATTTTTCACACCGAAGGATGTTAAGACTTGATTAAAATGGTGACCATGGCTCCTATACCACTTGTAAGGTCCTAGATGGCTAGAGGAGGGGTGAATAGCCTATAAAAATTTCTACAAGAACCACTAAGCAAACTTGTTAGAATAACAAACGGCGTAAAGCGAGTTTTGCTTAGCCTACGGTTGTGATGCAAGCCTCTTATCCACAAGTCTAGTAGACTATGATCTCTAGTTCACATAAGGGCTATGTCACTAAACTTACACTAGTGAGCAAGCTAACAACTACTAGCAAAGGCTACCACTAGAGCTACACAAGATATTCTAGTAAATATAAATGCAAGAGAGAGGATTGTGATTCTTATACCGACGGTGGAGTGAAGATGTTGCCAATCACCAAGATGATATATAATCAATCAATATTGTCAACAACACAATATGGAGACCAATCACCGGGAGACAAGTGACACAATATTTTTGTTCACCCGGTGTTCACTTGTGCACCGACAAGCTACGTCACCGGTTGTGTCGACCAACACTTAGATGGTTCCTTGGTGTGACCCTCAAGTCACTTGCCCCTCAAGGCACGCCCCGCAAGGCACCACAAGACACCACTCTCAAGTGAGGTAACTCAATGACATGCGCAATCCACTAGAGTTGCTTTTGGCGCTCCGCCGAGGAAAGCACAAGAACCTCTTACAATCAACCGGAGGTGGCCAAGAACAATCTTCTTCTCTTGCCAACGCCTCCAACAATCTCCCAGCCGGCTAGGAGCGGTACTCTCCAAGAGTAACAAGAAATCCACCGGCTAAACCACCCACAAGTGCCACTAGATGCCCTCAAGCTATGCAATGCACTTTTGGATTACTCAAACTCACTTTTGATTTGCAATCAAGCAAGAGAGGTGAGTGGGAGGAGAAGCTCTAGCTCAAAGGATGCACAAGTATGTTACAAATCACCAGAAACCTCCCCAAGGGCCGGCCAACAAGTATTTATAAGCATCCCATCCGAATAGAGCCGTTATACCCCATCACTGGGTCTTTTTCGGGATAACCGGACGCGCCGGTCAAAACTGACCGGACGCGCTCAACCGCGTCCGATTCTCCAACGGTCACTGCGCCAACGGTCAAACCCCATGACCGGACGTGCTTCTCATAACGACCGGACACGCCGGTCTGAGTGACCGGACGCGCTCCAGTCAACGACCGGACGCGTCGATCGCACATCATCGCGCGCCCGCGAAGTAACGACCAGATGCGCCCCTCGCAACGACCGGACGCGACAGTGCACGCGTCCGGTTAGAGTCCAGTAAGCTCCCTCAACGATCGGATGCGTCCGATCACGTGTCACCGGACGCGCCCCGCGTTCGATCGTCCTTGCGAACCGCAGTTCCTTCTGGGCGACTGACCGGACGCGCTGGTCCCGCGAGTGACCGGACGTGCCGGTTGCAAACCCTAGCAACCATGCGCCTGACTGCTGACCGGACGCGTCCGGTCATACCATGACCGCGTCCGGTGCAGCGTCCGGTCACCTTTGTGACCTCCGTTCGCCTCCGTTTCTTTTCCGACTTCCGGCGTAGTGGAAAATAGGCATTTCAAGTTCCCAAAAACGCCTAGAGAGAGACCCAAACCCTCTCTACCGCTTAAACTCCAACGCCTTCGCAAATGTGCCAACACCAACAAGTGATCACCACCTTGTGCACATGTGTTAGCATTTTCATAAACATTTTTGAAGGTTTTCCAGTTAGCTCACTAGGCCCTACATGCAATGCACTTCATGAATTCACCTAGTGGCACCCGTGCATCGAATAACCGATAAGACTTCTCCTCTTAATAGTTCAGCTATCGATCCTAAACCACTCACACCCTCTATGGTGTCTTGAGTGCAAAACAAAATGGCCCTATGGTTATACCTTTGTCTTGAGCCTATTTTGTTTCTCCAAAAGATATGATCCACTTCATATCATCAAATGACCGTCTCGATCCATCGACCTTGACTTCACTTACTCTTCACCGTTACATCGGTCCGTCGGCGCCAAGTCTTGCTCAAGCTTCACCATCGCATGGTCCTTCGCTTCGAAGCCTCGACTTGCCCTTTACCTTCATAACCGGTCCATCGAGCCAAGCATCATCTTGGTTTTCATCATCTTGGTCACATGAGTCAATGTCATGTCTCATATTCAATGACCACCTTTATCTAAATCATCCACTTAGATACAAAGGTTAGTCCTAGATTTCATCAATTAGCCAAAACCAAACTAGGGACTTTCAGCCATGTGTAGTTGACAACATGTTCACACCTGTCATCTTACAGGGTTCCGAGCTCCCCGGTCACTAGGAGGCAGGCCAAATAGCAAGTGTCAGGTAGCCCAGGGGCACTGACTAGGAGTCAGGCTTCTTCAATGCTGACATCCAGTCCAAGCGCCTGCACTAGGAGCAAGAGGGGAGGGGTCTGATGCAATAGAAGCAAGATAGAAGACAACTTTTGACTTCTGTACTTTTGAACTTAACACCAGTGCTTATGTGTGCTGCTGAGTCACCGGTGCTTTTGTGTGCTTTTCTGAATGTAATGTGGCATATGAACTTGGTATTGTAATGTGGCATGTGAACTTAGCCTGAACTTGGTATTGTAATCTGCCATGGGAACTTGGCAGCTGTTGGTGTGAACTTGGTATTGTAATCTGGTATAATGTAGTGAACTGTTTGTCATGCTAAAAAATCAAGACTTCGTAATGTATTCAAGTTTCTCATGCTGAAAAATCAAGACTTGGTAATGTATTCAAGTTTGTCATGCTAAAAATTTAACAGGGCAACACAAGCATAAGGCAACTGCATTTCATTCATTTCAGAAACATTACAAAGCAAAGTTCATACTTGGTTATACAATACCATGCACAAAGCAACAAAGCAAACAACACCTACAAACACACTGACCCCCAATCATCATCCTACCAACTCTCTGCTCTCCACCTATTCTAATCACAATATTCCTCTGAGCACAAACAACATTGTTCAGGTTCAACAGAGAATTCTCTAAAGCCTTCATCGTGGCCATCACTGCTACAGCATCCATGCCATCTCCAGCGCTCACTGGCTTCCACATGAAGAAGCTGCAGTTCCCCTAACCCTGTTCATGCCGAAGACCACAACAATGGGATGAACCCTAGATTCGATTTTAAAATACCAAAATGGACCAACAAGAATTCAAAAAACTCACCCAGTCATGATTCCTACAGGTGTAGAATTGCTTGTCTGGGTTGTTTTGGGTTCTCGACGTGCGCTCCACAACCGTCGCCGTGCGGCAGAAGGGGCATAGCGGCTGCCCCTCTCTCGCTCCGTGTGAGCTTGTCGATGATGAAGCGCCTGAGCCTGTCGCCATCTTCTACAGCCCTCTGCTTGCACTCCTGTCGACGATGCCTGCCCGCCTAAGCCACGCCCGCACCCCCGCCCGAGCGACTGCCGCCGCTGCTGCCTTTACCGTGGAGACGGGGAAGAAGGAAGAGACCGGGAAGGAGGAAGAGGTCGTTGGTGCCGTTGGGTCCGGGCCTGCCATTATAAGCTGGCCCAACCTGACCAGGACGGGGATGGACCCAAGTCTGGCGCAGGGGCACCCGATGTCCCCTAGCAAAAGGCTCGAAAGTGGGTGTCCGCCAGCAAAGAGGCAGCATTTGGCATGTCCAATAGCAAATTTTGCCTATTTTTTTTGAGGTACAGGACATCAAGCAAACAAGAAGCTACTCGATAATCAAGAATTCAAGATATATCGTTTCGCTGAAATTTGGCTTATGCTGATTTATTGTGAGAGGAAAACACTATTCGTTCTCTGAGAAGTACTGTTGAAGTAGTTCAAGCGAACAGGACGCACAACAAATCAGCATAAGCATCAGCATAAGCCAGAAAATGATGTGGGTCTATGATGAAATATTAGAAATAGATTATTAATAAGCGATAAAATATTAGCTTTGGCGGCAGTTCAGACCGCTCAATCAAGTGGTAACCTAGCCCTGTTGCCTTTTGAGTCATTATTCTACTATACTCCTATTTATCCTATACAGGGCGTGTTTAGTTGGAGAGAAAAAAATTTTGGGTGTCACATCAAATGTGTCGGAAGAATGGTGGAAGGAGTTTTCAGATACTAATAAAAAAAATTACAGAACCCGTCAGGTAACTGCGAGACGAATCTAATAATACTCATTAATCTGTCATTATCACATGTTGGTACTGTAGCATTTAAGGCTTTTTATGAACTAATTAGACTTAAAAGATTTGTCTCGCGATTTCACCGAGAACTGTATAATTAGTTTTTTTCTGTCTACATTTATTACTCCATGTGTCTAAACATATGATTTTACTGTAGAAGACAAAAAAATTTGAGAACTAAATCAGGCCACAGTATATATTTGCCCATGGGCCCACATGACATGACTTTGGCTATTCGCCACGCGGCCCACCACGCAACTCAGACTGGGCATTTTAAAACCGAAAACCGGAAACCGAACCGAACCGAGCCGAACCGAACCGAAATATTGGTTTTTTCGATTTTCGGTTTCGGTTTCGGTTTTACTCTCTGTCAGGTTCGGTCATCGGGTTCGGCTTCGGTTCCAGGCTTCAGCCAAACCGACTAACCGAGAACCGAACTATGATCATGCACAGTACAGCGTCACAACAGCAGGCGCTTAGCCAGCCCCGCTGCCCCATACTACCCAGCCCAATAAGGCCCACGTACTTCGAGCCCTCGAGTACTCAAGTCAAGTGCCTACGTATGTATACTAAACTAAGAAGCTCGAGCTCTTGGACCACGGATAGAGCCACGGCCCACGCAGTTGCATCGCACAAACCACTCCTAACCCTATCCCTATCTGGAGCTTCACAGGCGGCGGCGACGGCGGCGGACCGATGTGAGCGCGCGGTCGTAGTCTCACGGACGTCGGAGGGGATGGAGCACGTCGGCGGCAGCAATCGCATCAGCACTTCGGCGGGAGGCGGGAGGCGGCAGACTGGCAACGACGGCAGTCGACCGCGGACCCGTGGTGGAGCAACGAGGCCGCGGATACCTACGAGGCAGCGTGGCAACCACCCTCACATGTCTTCCATTATTCAATTCTTCCCCTGGATTAACAAGTGTTGATGCTTGCTTTGCTTCTTGTCTGTTGCCTTGAGTTCCTTGATTTGAAGTAGACATCTCTCGTGTGTTTGTTCGGGGCTTCGGTTAAAACTGAAAAACCGAAGTAAAACACCGAAACCGAACTTGTTGGTTTCTGATTTTCTAGCGATCGGCTGTCAGTTTCTGCAAACGGAAATTTCTATAAACCGAATACACCGAACCGAAAAGTCGGTTTAAACCGATTGCCCTGGCTGACACGCAACAACCACTCGCTGGATAAATTATTTGCCCGCGCAGCGCGCACGCATATGCATCCAGTTCCAGCTCACGCCACGCCTCTCCTTCACCCAGTCTCAGTTTGTCACAGCGCACACCTCCCAACCTCCTCGGCCTCGGAGGTCGCAGCTCACCGCGGCTCAGCCAGGGCGGCAGGCATGGCCGGCCGCGAGGCAGGCGACTGCGGCGGAGAGGGAGAGGAGCCGCCGGCCCGTGAGCTCCCCGACGACATCACGGACGAGATCCTGCTCCGCCTGCCGTTGCGCAACGCCCTGGCGCGCGCCGGGGCGGCGAGCTGCGCCTTCCGCGCGCGCGTCTCCTCCCCGCGCTTCCTCCGCCGCCACCGCTCGCTGCACCGGGACCCCGGCTCGCTCCTCGGGGTCTTCATCTTCCCCCTCGTCCCCGACGGCGCGCGCGGCGGCACGGGCTTCCACCCTGCCGAGCCACCGCACCCGGCGGCGTCCGCCGCCGCCGCCGTCGCCGCCGCGGCTGACTTCTCCTTCGGGTTCCTCCCGGCGGCGGCGGCGGCGGACCCCTCCGCCGCGGCTGGGTCTGAGGCCGCCGCCGCCGCCGCCGCCGCCGAGTGGATGGTCCGGGACTACCGCGACGGCCGCTTCCTCCTCGACCGCGTGCCGGCGGCCACCGGGAGCACCGTCTTCACCGAGCTCGCCGTCTGCGACCCGCTGTCCCGCCGCTACGTCCTGCTCCCGCCCATCCCGGACGACCTCGCCGACACCGTCCACAGCGTGCTCACCGTCTTCGGCGGCCGCCGCGCGTGCGAGCCCTTCCTCGCCCCCGCCGACGCCGAGGCCTGCGGCGTGGACGACGTCGACGCGGATCCACCTCTCACCGTGTTCTGGACGGCCCGTTCCCCGAGGAAAATGATCGCCTTCGCCTTCTCGTCGCGCGACGGCCGGTGGCGCGCGCTCGAGTCGCCGCACTGCTTTGTCTGGCGCAGGCACCGCTCCCCGTTCAGCTGCCCCATCAGCGCCGTCTGGAACCGCCGCCAGTACGCGCACGGCCGCTTCTACTGGGTGGACTGCCTCACCAGCCGCTGGCTCGTGCTCGACGCGCGCACCATGGAGCTCTCCCTCGAGGTCATCCCGTCGCCGGCCGGCTACTGGGAGGAGCACGTCGCCGTCGTAGAGGCCCCGGACGGGAAGCTTGGCGTCTTCGCGCACGGCTTCAACCACCCCGGCGGCAAAGCCAATCTGCACTACTATACGATCGTGCACGACACGGAAGCCGGCGGCAGCGACGCGCGGCGGTGGCAGCTGGAGAAGACGATCCCGCTGCCGTGGCCGTCTGACCACCGCCCCTTCTGCCTCCGGGGCACGGCCAACGGATGCCTCATCATTGAAGTCAGCGAGGAAAAACCGGTATTCATGGCGAGCCACCGCGTCAGGGACGCCGAGCTCTTCAAGATCGACGTCAAGAGTTTCCAGCTCCAGAAGATCTGCCGGGCACGGTGCGCCGGCAGTGCTGCCGGCGAGTGCTGCTGGCCATACTTCGGCTTCCCGCCATCACTGTCGTTGCCCACTGTGTGAGCACTGAGCAGCATGATGTTAATGAAACAAAATTATCTTCAACTTTAGAGCGAGCCTTCAGTTTGTATGGTCTACATGTATAAGCAACACTTGTACTCGTCCAGTTTGTTTACATATGCAACGCATACATACAGATACAGTTTACAAGTACAAAGCAAACAACAACCTCAACATTTTTCAACTGTATAAACCCCACAAAGCAGGAGTAGACCATTGCCCAGAGGCATAGATTATAGTCAAAGCCACGTCACTTGATCATGATGTTTATTGATCTCTTGTATACTACGTCCCATTGCTGGTTGCTTTCAATGGTACCATAGCAATGAGCAAGTACAGCATTGCACCTTCTACACAAAAGATGGCAGCTTGCTTGTATGAGACAAAAGGAACCAATGCTCCTAGCTTGCTCTATGTTTTGATATCTTCCACTGCATGTTTGTCGTTCTCTTTGTTCTCTTAAAGGATTGCTCAAGGTCAGCTGAGGACCATCCAGTGAGACCAGAAGATCGCCCACGGCTTGCAGAGGATGATCCTGCGCCACGGAAAGATGGCCCAGCGTCCGCTGAGGATGGTTCAGCCAGACGAGAACGGATACCATACGATGCTGCAGTCGAGCTCACCATACCTGTCACAGCAGGTGCAAAGCTCTCCACAAACATGCCACAAGATATCAAAGTCTCACCAGGAGGCATGTTGATGTATGAAACTGTACCATCCTGAAGATCTACACAGAGGAGTCTCTTCTGGTTGCCAAAGAAGATCTTAGTCTTGAGCTGGAAAAATGGGCTTATGCCCACAGGCATCCGAGGAACGATAGTCTGCAAGTGGATCCAGTCTTGACTATTCAAGTCTGCCACCCAAATATCTGACACTATATTGTTAGATCCATCAGAATGCGTTGACAACAAACGAAGCTTTCCTTCACCTTCAAATAGTTCCAAATTATGGTTTTTTACAGCATCTGGGATGGCAATTTTTGAGAACCTCTCATCTGTCAGGTTGAGTGTCAGGATTTCTCGACACAAATGGGAGGAAGCCTCATTAAGAAGTAGCCAATACATGCCATAATTAACAATGACTGCCTTTGTTGCCTTTAGGAGATCTGCAGATTCATGTATTGTCCTCCATGTCCTCCATGACAGTGCACCAATAGTGCATATTTCAAATGTCAAGAACCGCACACGGTGACGGATAGAGACCACCTTGTACTCTTTTGTGGAGGGCACAAATCCAACAAAATATTCAGAGTAAAGAGACTGCAACTTGAGTACTGAATCTGGGAGCCTAAAATGCTTCCTTGTTGTGGGATTCAAGACCTCAGCATCACCTTTTATATCATAGGCACACACCAAGCCATTGCAGGGGCCTGACATGTTAAACCTACTTGAGAATACAAGCTCCACGCTTCTGAAATTCATTGTGGCAGGATCAAATGTGTACATGTGGACTAGGCCATGATCAAGCGAGGTGAAACAAGCAATGGACTGGTGGAAGCGGCAAGCATTATTCAGGTGACGGTCCACAAAACTAGGTTCTTCAACACAGTCTCGCCAGAACTTGCACACACTGCGGGACTTGACAACATCTCTGCCAGGAAGAAAAGCAAGGATAATCCCTTGGGCGTCTTGAGGAATGAATATTTGAGTTTCCGTTGCTTCATTCTGCTTATCAAGATCATCATTGTTACAGTCCATGCCAAGGATGCAATCTACAATTCTGTCCAAGGTAAAGGTTTGGTCAGTAATCACTATGCAACAAAAAAAAGCAAGACAGGGCTTGCCGATACAAAATTGTACTCAGATAAAAATATGCCCTTTAGTGTCCAACATAAAAGTTTCCACTAGAGCAATTAACATCATAAGGGTTTGGTACTGCTATGTGAATCCATTCGTAAATGGCTGAAAGTAAACGTAGAACACAGATACAGAATCAAATGCGCACCAGCATGTTCTAACTAACATCAAAACCATTATGGATGCACCACTTTGATGAAGTAATAAAGAGTTTTAAACTTCTTCCAGAAATGGATATTGAAGAGCATCTCCAGCAGCTCACCAATAATTCATCCCCAATGGGATGGTCTTGATGGTCACCGATACTGCTTTTTTGGAATATTGGGGGAGATGCTCCAGCAGATCACCAATATTCTTCCCCAATACATAGGACTCACATGTCATATTACAATTTTTTTATTTTCTTTCCTCTCTCTCCAGCAGGGTGTTTCTTCCCCGCTGCTCCCACCCTGCTAGCATTTTCCCCGCCCCTCACGCTGCTCTCGGCCGCCCTCCTCCTCCTCCGCTTCGCCACCGTGTCCCGAGGATCCCCGCTCTCCTCCACCCAGCCCTCCTCGCACTCTCTATCCTCCTCTGGCTTGTAGCCCTCCGCATCCTCCCCTCCCTAGGCCTCCTCGTCCTCGCAGACTCCGCTGGCTCCCTGCTCGCCCGCGCCCTGCACCGGCCCTATCTCCGTCGCCGGCAGACGAGGTGTCGAGGTGGAGGCGTCCTCATCACCAGCAGCGGCGCGGGCAAGGAGCAAGTGTTCAGATCCACGAGCCAGCCACATGCACACAATACCAGCGCACACAGTTGTCCAAACCCCTACAGCGGCGGTGGTTGCCGAGTAGCTTGGAGGACGGCGACCAAGCCGGTCTGGTGTGGGCAGTGTGCAGGGAACAAGAAAAGTTACAGTTATCATGGGGTCCACAGTATTGGGGGAGATGCAACTCCCCCTCGATTTGAGGTGAGCTGTTGGAGCAATGAAATCACCTCATCTCCCCCAATATGACAGGTTTTTGGGGATGAGGGATTGTATTGGGGAGCTGCTGGAGATGCTCTGTACTACAGATGCAAGGCTCTATGAATCACAATAAGATGAGACCCCCAGGCCCCCTACAAAAAAAGGATCATTCATAGAGGAAAACAGTACTGGGCTATCGTGATAGAGATTAAATGATTATGTATCAAAATCAATTCACCTTAAAGGTGGAAATAGTAAAAGGTGCACAATCATATCAAATTCACAAATTCTAAATAAAAAAAGAAACATATATGACACAAAAAACATGGTATGCAATCAATATGCTTTGCCCTCCCTCCCTCCCTCCCTACCATTTACAATGCACTATTGACCAGTCACATGTTAGATATTAAACCCATCCAACCTTATCTTCAATTTCAGATCACTGGACTACACCAAGGACAAATCAGCATTTTTTTACACTAAATGCTTGTTATTTTAGCTTCCATCAGGTATGCTAGTGTCCATCGCTCAGTGCAGCTTTATTTCACTGTCCATTTCTACTCCAACTCCAAGTTAGCGATGCGATCCCTATATCTGCATAGAGGCAGGAAAGTCCCAAGCAAGTTTTCTCACATCGAAAAAGACTCCGCAGGGATAGCCTTTGCTTCACAAGCTGGTTATAGAGGTTCAAGACTACGATCAGTTCCATCATCAGGATAACATCTATGCATTTCCTATTCCATTGAGAGATAATTCCTATTCCCCATGATATATGCAGCCACCGGATCTAAACTGTTTGCCAACAGATGTAGATTCAACTAGTGGTCTGGCTAAAATGGTGCCAATCATACAACGAACAGCACATACAACAAATGGCACAGAGATCTACCACTTTGTGCTGTCAACCGAACTCCATTTCGCGTGATATTTCAACATGATCTCAGCGCATATCCGCAGTGAAAAGCAGGGGCGGACCCAGTTATACTTTTTTTTTGGCAAAGCAATCGAAGTTAGTAGCCGTAATACATGCATATACGCTTGTAACTAGATCAGATCCGTATAGAAATACTAAGTTAGGGTTTGGGTGGTGCACCGTTTCGCACAACAGGAAGGGAAGACCGAGGGGAGGGCGTACCAGGCGGTGCTCTTCACCGGCGAAGGGGCCGGAGAAGACCTGGGCACCTGGCCTAGGCGGCAGCGACGGCCGCCCAGGCGTCGCCACGGCCCACGAGCGAGCGAGAGAGAGAGAGCGCGCTGGGGCCTGGGGCGGTGGTGGACGAAGAAAAGCAGGTTGCAGCATACAGGCAGAGGCAGCTCGGGTCCGTGTAGGTCCGGCCTGACACTGGAGTAGATAGATTGTACCATTTCAGCTTCCAAGTGCTAGATATCTCCCTAAAATATTGCCGGTGCTTGATTTGGAATTTAGAAGGTGAAGTAAAAACAAGACTTATGTTTCACAGTTTTGTTCAGTTTTCACGTGTCTACATATATTTAAGTGTTGGTATTATAAAATGAAATACTTTCAATGGATTTCACTCAATTTTTCTAACTTGTGAGGATGAAAAACATTCTCAATAGAGTTTTAGTCAATTTCCAATGTACTACTGAGCCAAAACCAGCTTAGCCGAGTGCCTATACCGACTTAGCTATTTATGTCCGAGCTTATAGGTTTGCGATGTTTTTTCTCCCATTATGTCCCGACCCGCCGTCTGGCCATTTATTCACTGTCAATTAAACGAGATGGATGACTATATGACTAACTAAATGGAAAAAAAACATATCATTGTGTGCCATTTCTATGGTGTTTAAACGATATGATTAGACGAACAATAGTTTAATTTCACGAGCATATTTACTACTCCTTTTAAAGAATTACATTCCTACTAGGGCGGATCTACAGTATACCATCGGGTCCGACGACCCTGGTAAACTTCGAGCTAATTTGTTTAGTCATAATTCTCAATATAACATCATATCACAATAGCTTCTTTAAGGGTGACCCTAATGCCTGATTTTGCTAGATTCGCCCCTGATTCCTAGAGGTCATAACTACAAGGAGAAAGTTTTTTTAAAAGAAATAACATGAAGAATATTCCTGGAAGTCATAACTACAAGAAGAAAAAAGTTTGTAACTAAAAATCAAATAAGAATATTCCTGAAGATCATATATGAAAAAAAGAAGAATATTTTATGGAGGTCATATGGGAAAAAAAAAAAGAAATAACATGACGAGAGTGGGTTGTCATAACGACAAGGAGAAAAAAATTGTAACTAAAGTCAAATAAGAATATTCCTGAAGGTCATATATATAGAAAAAAAGAATATTTCTGGAGGGCATATGGAAAAAAATAACCTAACTAAAATCAAATAAATATTCCTGAAGGTCATATATGAAAAAAAAATTCTGGAGGTCATATGGGAAAAAATTAAAAATAACCTGACGAGAGTGGGATTTGAACCCACGCCCTTTCGGACCAGAACCTTAATCTGGCGCCTTAGACCAACTCGGCCATCTCGTCAAGTTGGTAATGCTGTCCACATTTCCTTATTTATTCTATATATTGTTATCTCTTCTCATCAGCTGTGGCCGAAGCAGTATTCCCATTATCCAGTTCCTCCCTCGAAGCTGCAACAATGGAGTCTGCGTCGCTCACGTCACTCACCAATCTATTCCCGTGCGCTTCCCCGTCTCCAATGTAATGCGGAACGCCATCTCCTCCTACAGTCAAGATGAGAAAAAATCGCGTTCAATTTTCATAATTTATCTTGTCCCCATTCCGGGAGTTCTTTGAATCAGATGCTGGTGTCCGTCGGAACCGAAGAAGATCGGGCCGGGACGCCGCACTAAGGCTTCGTCTCTGAAGGCAACCTGTGCGCTCTCTAGGCGGAGGGCAGTTTCAGAGCTGGTGGTTCTTGGTGCTGTGGCCCTCTCCATGCCGGCGCAAGCAGCAATGTTGGAGCCTGATATCATCAGGTAACGCGGAACGAGTCGTCGCAGCTACACAGATTTTTCCAGTGGTCACGCAATCTGATCTCTTGTTTCCGTTTTGAAGTTTTCAGGTACCGGAAGCTGGACAGCGGAGTCATACTCGAAGGTACTGTACTGGTAGCAGGGAGTTGCTTTCGCACAGTGTTTCAGTTATGTTTCTGATTGCTCATGGACGAACTACGCTTCTTGATCTGAAGATGTCGTCGATGGGGAGGGGCCTGAAGCACGGGAAGGCGATATTGTGCAGTTCAACTACGTGTGCCGCCGCGCAAACGGTTATTTTGTGCATAGGTGTGTGGAATTCTAATGCCAGTGTTGTTCAGTACATACACTGAAAACCCGTTGCAGTTTCAGTTAGATGGAGTCCGGTCATATGGTGGTCTCACCATGTTTTCCCTGTCTGCTGCAACTCAGCACGGTGGACCAGTTCAGCGGTGAGAGCAAGCCGGTGACACTTGCACTTGGCGGAGAAGAGGTTACAAGCTTCACTCCTGAAAATGTTTTCCCCTCATTCTTCAGAAGTATGGATATTCTCTAGGTGCACTCTGCTGCAGTTTCTAGTTCTGTGAATTTGTTTGTTGTGATGTCTAGCTTATGTTCTATTCAGATGATTCGAGGCCTGAAAGACGTCCTAATTGGGATGAAGGCCGGAGGTAATTTGGATACAAGCTTAGTTCCCGTTCCAGGCAGACAGGCAGCATACTAAAACAATTGTTCAGTTTTTTTCCTTATAATGATGTGAATCTTGATGGTTGACACTATGGTTTTAGGACTGCCATTTTATTCTAACCTTTTTCATGACTTGGTGTGCACTGTGCAGGCAAGAGGAGGGCTCTAATCCCTCCTGAAGTAGGCTACATCAGTGAGACATTGAAGCCCATACCAGAAGAGGTGCACGGTCTCGATGTCGTACTATCTATCTAGATTTGATTTGAAGGAACATTAGTACAGTACTTCCAAAATGTAAATTCTGCACAATTGATGGTTTATACAATACAGCTGATTTACGGTTACTCTTCTGCTTGTTTTTGGTTCAAATTGCAGTTTGGACCGAGGCGAAGCCTGCTGTCTCATGCCAAGGAACCACTGGTGTTTGAGGTTCAGCTGCTGAAGGTCCTGTGATTCTGCATTTCTGCCGTCATCATCATTGGTCAATGCAAACGGTGCTCCAAGGGAATCACCGAGTTCATTGTAAACTTAAATGTTCTCCCTTTGAAAACGAAATCAGCAAATTAAATTAATGAAATAGTCAAACAGCAGCCATCCTGCTTTTGTCAAAATTTCTGCTCTGAAATGGAGAAGCGGGTCAAAAATTCTGAATGGTTCTGCACTGAAACGGAGAGACGGATAAAAATTTCAGAATTTCTTCATGGCCATTTGCAAATATGTCATTCACGAACTGCACGGCAAGTTTATGCTTAAAAGCAGGATCCAATTACTATATTTTTTTCTTGTAACTCGAAAGAACACTTCGAACTGGTAAACCCAAAAGTTTGAAGGAAAAAGGTGATTTTGAATGGCATTGCTGTTTGTATTGTACGCGAGATTTTTACTGTTTTCTCTCTGCATCGATCGTGCAATAAGCGGTGTAGTACAGGCAGTAGGAGGGGAAGACCGACTTGCAGAGCAGCACTGGCAATTCCAGTCGGCCGCCGCCGCCGTCAGCGTCAGCGGGAGCTGTCAAAGTGGCGGCTTGGAGGCCGACGAGCCCTCTCACTGGCGAGCCAGAGACAGCGACGCCGCGCACCGTCACGTGCGGAGGGAGGAGGCTGCCGGCCGTGGCGGCTACATAGTCGCCATTGCCGAACCACGAGGACTCGGCGTGGCTGCCGGCCAGCACCCGGCGCCACAGCCTGTGGTCCGGGCGGGACCTCAGCAGCGCGCCCACGGCCTTGGCGCCGTAGAAGGAACCGCGCAGGCGCAGCCTCTTGGCGATGGCCTGGCCCGCCGCCGCCAGCCGCGGGTCCGCCTCGGCGTCGTCCGCGCCGCCGAACGCGTGCGCCTTGAAGAAGAACCAGTACTCCTCCAGTAGCAGCGGCCGCAGGATGATTGGCTCCGTCGTGCCGAGGTCCACGACGTGCTTGTCGCTGCCAGTCACGATGATCCTGCTCCCTGTCCGGCCGCGCCACAGGGCCGGCATGATGGCGTCTATCACTCGCTTCTTGCGCCGGTCGAGGTTCTCGAACACGGCCAAGAACCTCTCGCCGCGCAGCTTCCGCTCGAGGAGCCTCAGCTGCTCGCCGGCGGCGGCGAGGCTGGTGCCTGCCGTGCTGGCGACACTGAACAGAGAGCGTAGAAGCTGCACGGCCTCGCTGGGTACCGTGAGGCTCATGCAGTGAAAGTCAAGCAGCATGATCAGCGAGAAGTGGCGGCGCACCGCGGGCTCGTCGCAGACGTGCTGCACGAGGGTCGTCTTCCCCAGGCCGGCGCGCCCGATTATGGGAAGAACACCTAGCTCGCCGCCGCCAGAGTCTCCTTCGTGCAGCAAGAAGTCAATGACACGGCGCCTCTCGAGATGCCTGCCGAACACCTGGCAGTCGGCGTAGATGTTCGTGGCCAGCGGCCGGTGCAGCGCCGGCGGGCAGCACTGCAGTGTTAGGGTTTTGATCTCTCCTCCTATTGGACCCAACGGCCCATTAGGGACCTTGATCCGCTCCTTGATCGGGGGAGCCCAACCCACCTATGGTTGGAGGGCCCCTGTCACGTGCGGTAAATAAATAGAGGTGGGAGGCCGGGGCACGGAACACAAGGTTCACCGCCGCCACTGTTCCCACCTACAAACCCTAGACCCTACTCCGATTACAGGGACCGCACAAGTGACGGGAAGCCCTTCTCCGCCGCCACTGCGCCTCCAACCTCGCCATGGCGGACTCTAGCACCTCGGCGCCTAAAACTGACGGTCGACACTTCTCCCTATCTCCTTCTTTTCTCATCTTGCATAAAGGACAAGCTCTTCCTCTCGTTTTAGTTAAGTATCGATTAATCTCACTGTTAGTAGATCTAACTGTGGAAATTTAAACATTGGTACCGGAGCCACCTAGCAGTGGATTAGATCGAGTACAATTTTTGATAAGAAACCCTATTCTAGGGTTAGCCGCCGAGCGACATGCCATGAGCATCGTCCCGGGCTAATTAGAAATTAGAAGAACGCGAAACCCTAACCCTTGAACCCGTGCGGCTTAGTGATAAGAAATCGAAAACCGGTTCAAAAGGGGTTGAAAAAAAAAACTACCTTACCGAAGCTAAAACCGCCGCCGGCGGTAAGAAAACCGACCGGCGATCTTTCGGTCGCCGCCGGCTTAGATAAGCCTCGCGCGGTTGCTCCTCGGCACCGCCCGTGAAGCCGCTCGACGGCGGCGTGCTCAGCCGTGGGCGAGCACGCCCGCCGGCGAGGGGGCTCACGGCGGCGCCAACCTCTCCCGGCGGCGTGGTTTTTTCTTTGGCTGATGCGGTTGACTGTGAGAAAGGGCAAGGGAATGAAGCTAGGTTTTCACGGTTCGGCGTTTTATTGAAGCGAGAACAGCGGTCAGCCGTCAGATCAAGGCGGACGGCCGAGATCGCCCGAACCGGTAGACGAGCCGGCGGGGGAGCGCGGCCCATGCCTGCTTTCCCGGCCCAGGCCCACGTTGCGGCCTGGGGCGCGGGGGTAGCGCGCGCGCGGCGTTTCGCGGGCCGCATCAGCGGCTGGGCCTCTTCATTAGCCGCGGCCCACTGAGCCTAAGTGCTATTTTTTTTTAAATTTTCTTTTCCAGAAATTTGTTTTTAGCATAAGTATTTTCATGAATTTGAAATTAGTCAAATTTTTTTATCAAAATTGATAATTTTTTTTTAGTGACAATATTAGAAATGTTTCTGGAATTAAGAATTAGTTTAGTTTATTCACGTTTTCCGCTGCTCAGTAAGTATATTTTGCTCCTTAATTATATTCGAACCAACGAGAGATTTAGTTATGGGGCAAATTTAAGAAATTAGAAAATTTTATAATATTATTATTTTTTAACCAGCGTCGATTATATTAATATTATAATTGCTTAGTCCATCAGTTATTGTGCATTATTTCTAAATCTTGCCCAACGGTGATATAGATTTAATGTACAAAGGATTGTATGTATTAATACTGACCAACGTTGTATTAATACATGCAATTTCAAATTCAGTTATTTCCTTTTACTAAGTTTACTCACCATTTTTTTGTATATGAATTTCAGGACTCACCAACTGGGTGCAGATGGTTCCGAAACTTAACGGGACCAACTATAAGACGTGGCGTGAGCAGTATGAATTAGCCCTTGTCATGACTGACAATGACTTAGCTCTCAATGAACCGTGCCCTCAGGAACCTGAGGAACCGGTCATTGCACAAAATGAGACTGATGAAGCGTTTGCTACACGCAAGCGTGAACATGCATCAGTGAGGATGTCCTATGATCTTGCAAAGAAAAAATGGGACAACTCCAATAAGAAATGTCTGACATTGGCTAAAGCAACTATTTCTGAGCCCATCAGAGGATCACTGCCTGAGTGCACCACCATCACTGAGTATTTAGAAAAAGTCAAAACTCAGTTTCATGGTACAACTAAGACTCAAGCCAGTGTGCTTATTAGAGAGTTTATAAATAAGAAATACACTGGTGGTGGTGTTAGAGAGCACATACTGAGGATGAACACCTTGGCATCTAAGCTCGCATCAATGAAGATGGTTCTTCCAGATCCATTTGTCGTTCATGTGATCATAGCTTCTTTGCCAAAGGAGTTTGAAGCCTTTGTTGTGCACTACAACATGGCACCTGAGGACTGGAACATTGAGAAGCTTCTTGGACAAGCCACTCAGGAGGAGGAAAGACTTAAGGAATCACGGGGAGACTCTGCTCTTTTCGTGAAGCATAACAACAATAAGAAGTTTCACCATAAGAATGCCAGACCAAAAGGGAAACCAAAGTGGGATGGCAGCTCTTCCTCCAGCGCTCAGGCACCAAACTCTCAGGGTAAAGCCCCTCAGAACCCTCAGACTCAGAATTCTCAGAACAACAACGGGGCTCAGGACCAGAACAGGCCACAAAACCCACTCCGCAAGAAGCCCTGGCTAGCACCGGATCAGTGCATGTTCTGTGAGAAAACAGGTCACATGCAAAAGGATTGCCTTGGTTTCTTGAAGTACCTCAACAGGAATGGTGAGGATTTAGTTACATTTATAGATGAATCCTTATATATTAGTTATGCTAAATCTACTTGGTGGATTGACTCAGGTGCAACAATTCATGTTGCCAATTCTTTACAGGGATTCCATACGAGGAGAACCCTGCAAAGAGGCGAAAGAACAATTAAGGTGGCAAATGGAGTACAAGCCGACGTCAAAGCCACTGGCGATTTGACTTTAGCATTATTAGATGGTTTTGTACTTAGGCTTTCTGATGTACTCTATGTTCCTTCTTTGCATCGAAACTTAATAAGTGTTAGTAAATTAGATGATGATGGATTGGCTTGCCATTTTGGAAATGGCAGATGTAAGATACTTTCTAATGATAAGTGTGTTGGTCTTGCCTTCCGACAAGACAAACTTTATTTGTTATCAGTCTCTGAGAATATTTATGCTATATCTGTTGAGAATGAAAAAGTTCCATCGTCCACGAATGTAAATAGAAAGCGTAAGAATATTCAGATTGACTCTTCGAAACTGTGGCATTGTAGATTAGGCCACATTTCGAGGGGGAGAATTGATAGATTAGTCAAGGCTGAAATTCTTCCGCCATTAGAACTCTCAGAATTAGATCAGTGCATTGATTGTATTAAGGGTAAGTATGTTAAGAAAGTTAAGAAAGATGCCAAACGAAGTGCAGGGAATTTAGAAATAATCCACACAGACATTTGTGGACCATTTCCTGTTAAGAGTGTGGATGGTTATGATTCATTCATAACCTTCACTGATGATTATTCGCGTTTTGGTTATATTTATCCAATAAGAGAAAGATCAGAAGCATTAGATAAGTTTAAGATATTTAAGGCAGAAGTAGAAAATCAGCATAATAAGAAGATCAAAATAGTAAGATCAGACCGTGGTGGGGAATATTATGGGCGACATACCCCGTATGGCCAAGTTCCGGGACCTTTTGCAAAGTTCCTTCAGGAAAATGGCATAGTTGCCCAGTATTCCATGCCAGGGGATCCTCAGCAGAATGGAGTGGCTGAGAGAAGAAACCGTACCTTAATGGATATGGTAAGAAGTATGATTAGCTACTCCACCCTACCAGTAAGTTTGTGGATGGAGGCGTTGAAAACCGCCATTCACATTCTTAATCGTGTTCCAAGTAAGTCGGTGCCTAAAACACCGTACGAGCTATGGACCGGCAGAGTACCCTCACTTAAGTATTTAAGGGTGTGGGGCTGTCCTGCTGAGGCTAAGATATTTAACCCAAATTTAGGAAAATTAGATCCTAAGACAGTTAGTTGCCATTTCATTGGCTACCCAGATAGGTCAAAAGGTTACCGCTTTTACTGCCCTGACAGGCATACTAAGTTTGTGGAAACCAGACATGCTGAGTTCTTAGAAGATGATTTGATAAGGGGGAGCAAGGTAGCACAAGAGATTAATTTAGAGGAGAAAAGGGTTTATGCCCCTACTCCAATGCTTCAGGAACAATTCTTTGTGCTACCCATAGCTGTTGCACCAACAGTGCTAGACACTACAGTGCCAGCACCGGTTGTTAGTCCTCCGTTGCCGACATCTAATGAAAATCTGGAACCTGTCCTTCAGGATCCATTAGAACAGCACGTCGAGCATCAGGAAGAACAACAACAAACCCAAATAGCGCCAAATGATCAGAATCTTAGAAGATCAGAAAGAGTCAGAAGATCAGCTATTTCAGATGATTATGAGGTTTATGAAACCGAAGAATTTCATATGGAGGATGATCCCACTACATATGAACAAGCCATGAGAAGCGAACACTGTGAGAAGTGGTTAGAAGCCATGAGAGATGAAATAAGGTCCATGGATTCCAATAAAGTTTGGGAACTGATGGAAATTCCTAAGGGAGCTAAGAAGGTTGGTTGTAAATGGGTTTATAAAACTAAGTATGACTCCCAAGGGAATGTTGAAAGACGTAAGGCGCGACTCGTGGCAAAAGGCTTTACTCAGAGAGAAGGAATTGATTACAATGAGACTTTTTCTCCGGTCTCATGTAAAGATTCTTTTAGAATAATAATGGCACTAGTAGCACATTTTGATTTAGAATTACATCAGATGGATGTTAAGACGGCATTCCTAAATGGGGATCTTGAGGAAGATGTCTACATGGCACAACCGAAAGGTTTTGTCATGGAAGGAAATGAGAACATGGGGTGCCGCCTAAGAAAGTCTATTTATGGACTTAAACAAGCTTCAAGACAGTGGTATTTGAAGTTTGATAATACAATAAGAAAGTTTGGGTTTAAGGCAAATGTAGAGGACAATTGCGTTTATGTAAAGTTTAAGAATTCTAAGTTCATCTTCTTGGTCCTATATGTGGATGATATTTTGCTAGCAAGCAGTGATGTCACTCTACTAATGGAGACTAAGAAGTTCTTGTCCTCGCATTTTGATATGAAAGACCTCGGTGAAGCCTCTTTTGTTCTGGGGATTGAGATTCACCGTGATAGAAATAGAGGGGTATTAGGGCTGTCACAAAAGGCATACATAGAAAAGATTCTTAAGAAATATAGTATGCACAAGTGCAGTCCATCACCTGCACCCATAGTCAAGGGCGATAAGTATGGGGAACACCAGTGTCCCAAGAATCAGATCGAGCTCGAGCAAATGAGATCAGTACCTTATGCTTCAGCCGTCGGAAGCTTACAATATGCTCAAATTTGTACTCGCCCTGACATAGCGTTTGTTACCGGGTTACTTGGCAGATATCAGAAAAATCCAGGTGCAGAACACTGGAAGTTAGTTAAGAAAGTCTTGCGTTACTTGCAGGGCACTAAAGGCTTCATGCTAAGTTATAATAAGACGGACTCCCTTGAGATAGTGGGGTTCTCAGATTCAGATTATGCGGGGGATGAAAGGAAATCCATGTCAGGCTACATATTCACCCTCGCAGGTGGAGCCATATCGTGGAAAAGCTCCAAACAGACTCTCGTCACGTCATCGACGATGTACGCTGAGTTTGTAGCATGTTATGATGCCTCGGGGCAGGTGAGTTGGCTTAAGAAGTTTTTGCCCGGATTAAGAGTGGTAGATAGCATTGAGAGACCACTTAAGTTATACTGCGATAATAATCCCGCAGTTGAATATGCTCACAATAATAGGTCAAGTGGTGCTGCCAAACACATTGACATCAAGTACTATGTTGTGAAAGAGAAAGTTCAGGATCATGTTATAAGTCTTGAGTATATTAAGACGGATAATATGTTAGCGGATCCGCTCACAAAAGGCCTACCACCCAACGTGTTTAGAAAACACCTAGCCGGCATGGGGTTAAGGGAAAGCCTATGATTCCTGAACACTTAGGGCCCTTTAGTTAGAACTTTATCTCAAATTAGAGAGATGTACTGTAGTCGTCAAGTCCAACAGAAATTGTTTCTGTGACGACGAGACGCGCTCTGCGCATTTCTTTATAATGAGACGGAGTTAAGTATTTAAATTAAGAATAAGACAAGGTTAAGATAAGTTATTAGAAGAGATCAAGGGGGAGAATGTTAGGGTTTTGATCTCTCCTCCTATTGGACCCAACGGCCCATTAGGGACCTTGATCCGCTCCTTGATCGGGGGAGCCCAACCCACCTATGGTTGGAGGGCCCCTGTCACGTACGGTAAATAAATAGAGGTGGGAGGCCGGGGCACGGAACACAAGGTTCACCGCCGCCACTGTTCCCACCTACAAACCCTAGACCCTACTCCGATTACAGGGACCGCACAAGTGACGGGAAGCCCTTCTCCGCCGCCACTGCGCCTCCAACCTCGCCATGGCGGACTCTAGCACCTCGGCGCCTAAAACTGACGGTCGACACTTCTCCCTATCTCCTTCTTTTCTCATCTTGCATAAAGGACAAGCTCTTCCTCTCGTTTTAGTTAAGTATCGATTAATCTCACTGTTAGTAGATCTAACTGTGGAAATTTAAACATGCAGCAGCATGATGAACTCGGCAAGATCGCTGGACACGCTCTCCATGTCCGCGAGGGCGCCGTCGAGCTCGCCAGCGCCGCTACCGCCACCGTGGAACAGCGTCCTCCTTGCCGCGACGCGCACGCGCTTGGCGGCGTTGAACGAGCTTGGCGAAAACAAAGACCGGCCCGGCTCGCCCCCGCCATGGCCGTCGTCCTCGTCCTCGTCCGTTACCTCGACCGCCTTGCCCCCGAACGCGTCGAGGAAGTAGCGCCCTCGGTGCGCGGCGCCAACGAGCTCCGAGAGCCACTCCAGAAGCGCTCGGCTCGTGATCCGCCTCGCGTCGGCGGCCTCCACCACGCTCTCGAGCTTGACCACGAGGTGCCGTAGCCGCCGGAGCTTGCCCTCGACACCCCGCCGGTCTTGGAGCTTCCCGACGAGGAGAGATATCGCCCTGCCTACAAGGTCGGCGACCACCGCGGATACGACGGCCTCGGCCATGCTCAATTTCCTCCGGCTATTATCTGCACATTGCGAACCAGCCGCGGCCAGAAACTTCGTCTTGCTCTGGTAGAACGCACTGTTTAAAAATTGACACGCCGAGACCTACCTCGCCGCCGCCGCTGCCGGCTAGCGCCCAACTGCCGCCTAGACTCACAAGTCACAAGGCGATGCTGAGACGCCACCCGACCGTGTCCGCCTACCACCTGCCGATTTTTTAAAGAATTGCTCAAGATGGTACGGAACATTGTTCGAGATCATCAAACTGGTGCTGATGGTCTGAAAGAATTTTCTTAAATACGCTACTGGAGTCTGTTCGTTTCGCTGGTTTGTTGTGGTTGAAAGTATTGTTCGTTGATTTGTTATGAGAGAAAAATACTGATGGATGGTTGTTGATTCTGCTGATATGCTCAAACGAACAAGGTGATCTCTACTCTGAGCGTCTGATTTTGACTTGTGATACCAATCAACCGGACAGCATTCCTAGTTTTCAACTCTTGATTCAAAGATCGCCGGCTTAGCCATTAGAAGTGTCCACGGGCACCTCGGTAAGACCATTACCATTGCAGTGTTGGTAACGAAGGCCTGCTTTACTATTTTTTCAGGAACCTTTTTCGGTTCTTTGGCTTTTGTTCGTTGGATAAGCTTTGATTTCGGATAAAACAAAAGGCTGCAATTTCCAAGTGTTTTGGTCCTCGATTCAAACTCAGATAGAAAGGTCTTCGAGACCGAACGAAACTTGCCGGGTAGAGCTACCGGCTTCAGCCAAAATCGCTCTAGCTATGACATTTTTTTATGAAGGTACTCTTTCTAATTTCGTCTTCTCTCGTTAGAAAAATATTTGGTAAAACAGTTTCTCATGGTTGTTGAAAATGATATCTAGAATACCCTTCCATTTTTCCTCCCTTATTTCTCTTTAGTCCTCCTCTCTTCACCTTATCCACATGTTAGCATGTACGCCTAGGCAACTTCGCACCAGTCTCACTCTGTCCCACAGTGGCCCTGCCCACATGCAATTGTTGCTTGGGCTCAACCTGTCCTCGCACCGCCATGCTTGCCTCGCCTGCACCACCATCTCTTCACCTCGTGTCACTGTTGCCCAGCCCCAACTGCTCCTTGCGTCGTGCCGTCGTGCCACCATGGCAAATCGTGAAAGGGAGCCGAGCAAAGATTCGTTTTAGCTCCTGCTCTATCTCTACACTCCTTTCGGCGTGTTTTCTGGAGTACCATCCACAGAGCGATTTGACGGGGAGTGTTTGGTCAATGGAGTCACGGAGCTTTACCAAACATGGTCTAAGAATGACTATAGTATAATAGGAATTGAAGAGGTCCCATACTAGGCTTGCCTCAGCCCACACCCATTGAATGAACTTCTTCCTAGAAGCTAGTTCACTTGCTACTTGATTACACTCTCCTTTAGGCGGGATGATCCAATCAGCTTCAGGTCGGACCTTTCCCCTTGGTAATGACAAAGATTAGAATTATAATAGTTTCTAAAGAGTTTTTAGGCCATTCATTAATGTTGTTTTTATTTGAATAGTATTTTTTAATATCCAATCATGCGCGGTGTTGGAGTTGACCAGACACGATGGCTATGGTGTTCCATGTAAGACAAAGGGACTAATATGAACTGAAAATAAAAGTTTAAACACTGAAATACACTTTGCTAGTTTATGGATGAAATTGAGTCCAAAATATAAAGTTTGAAGAACTGAAATAGCCACTTCGATAGTCCTATGACGAATCCAAGCCAAAAAAAATAAAACTTTGAGAACTGAAGTCATTTTGAAAGTTCAGGAATGATGGGGGCCTCATACGGTGGTTAAAGGAATTGAAATGTCCATTCCAAAAATATATTAAGATAAACAAATATACTACATACAGTCAAATACATGAGTCTCAAACATAAAAATTGCTTGTTTTATTCCTATTTTGTTTGTCTGGAGCATACTCATACTTTTAGTTGTTCTGTAAGACAATAGCTTACCAAGACAATATATTATTAATTTTAATAACTCAAACTAGCCACAAAGATTTACAAGAAAAGAGAGTGCATATATATATATATATAAAAGGAAAAAGTCCATTTTACCTCTCTGAACTATCCTTAAAGTCTATTTTTCCTCCCTGAACTCCAAAATTGAGTAAACCACCTCCCACAACTTTTAAAACCGTTCATTTTACCTCTCTGGTCTGGTTATAGGTGATTTTCAAAGGCGGTTTTGTCTTTTCTTTTTTATTTATTTTGGCTGAATTTTTAAAAAATCATAGTAAATCATAGAAAAATCATAAAATAGAAAACTCAATTTTTTTGGACTCCACGTGAGTAGATCTACACAGTAAATATATAATATAGTATGCTTTAGTACAAAGTTTTTGTTGTAGCTTTAGATCTATGCTTTTCTGTAATTAATTCAAAACTGCAGTTTCTATGGTCCAATTGTGATGAAACTTTTATAGTGGGCTAATTATTATATGAATAAATTATAGTAAAAAGTTCATGCTCATTGGATCTTGTATAACTGAGTTATAAATTTATTTATTTTTATGCTTGTTAAATAGTTTTAAAATAGTTAAAAGTGCGTAAAATAGAAACGAGTATGAAATTTTTTACTACAGTTAAAGCATACAATAATTAGACCACCATAAAAATTTCACCACAACTGGACCATACAAACTGCAGCTATGAATTAATTACGAAAAAACATAGATCTAAAGCTACAACAAAAATTTTATACTAAAGCATACCATATTATATGTTTAATATGTAGATCTACTCATGTGGAGTCCAACAAAATTAGATTTTCTATTTTATAATTTTTCTATGACTTACTATGATTTTTTAAATATTCAGCCAAAATAAATGAAAAAGAAAAAGAGAAAACCACCTTTGAAAACCACCTATAACTGGGTCAGGGAGGTAAAATAAATGGTTTGAAAAGTCGAGGGAGGTGATTTGCCCGGTTTTTGAGCTCAGGGAGGAAAACTAAACTTCAAGGATAGTTTAGGGAGATAAAATAGACTTTTTTAGTGTAGAAAATAATGGAAGCGGGCTGGTTCTTTCTCACGAGCTAGCTGGTCTGCTCGTATCCTTAGGCCCGTTGCTTCCCCGCTGGGCCTACATGGGCTGGCCGATCTCCTGCTAGGAGTCGGTGGTTTAACAGACCTACCTCTCCGGCTCTCCCGTTCACCTCCCACTGCCCGTCTACCTCGCTCTCTGGCTTCCTGGCGGCGGCGGGGCGAGCGGCGGCGCCCTCGTTGGGCCCTTCACCGGCGACGAGCATCCATCTGGTATGCCCTTCGCTTCCCGTCCCTTTCCGCTGTGCGAAACCGAATACCCCCAAACCCTGAACCGTAAGTTGTGTATCCATCCGGATCTGGCCCAATTACATGCATTTGCATATGTTTTATATGTACGCAGAAACTTCGTTTTCTTCAAAAATATTTATCGGGTGCACATATTTCCACCGATGCCCTGTACTGGATCCACCCCTGCCCTTGAATCGATGACCTTGAGCAGTTTGGCTGTTGTTGCTCTCCCTGCATATCGGTGTGATCCCGTTCAGAATACAGACTCTGGGATTTTGGGAAAAGAATGGGGATTTTTTCATATGAAAGAGACACATTTCTGGCACAAGTTATTATGCTTTGTATTGGTGTAAATGGAATGCCACCCAGCAGTACTGGCTTTGTAAACTATCTGTAGTTGATCCCATTTAATATATCATAATTTATAAATGCTTATATCTGTGTGCTTCAAGATGTTTATGGATTCAGAGTGCAAGCTGAGATTTTCTTCAAGTCTCATTTACTATTGTTTCTTGTTTGTTGTGGTGCAGGCGGAGAATATTGCACTCACATAACTGATATTAGGATGAGTCTCTGTACAATAGCTCGACGACTATGTCTTTCAAAACCATCCTCTGGGAGTCGCCTTTCGGTAATTTGCGCTCATCTATACAGCACTGAGGCTGCAAAGGACACGGGTGCTAAGAAGTACAAGTACCCTGATGTATACGACCCATATGGGCCTATGCCGCCGCCGTCAGAGAAAGTTGTGGATCTAGCTGACCGCATCGCTGCTCTCCCTCCTGAGGAGATCAAACAGATTGCTCCAGCTCTTCTCTTCAGACTGAACCAAGAGCCGCCACAGGCGATATCTGGCCAGGGTTTCAGTTTTGGTGCTCAGGGTGGTTCTGGGGCTGGTGCTGGGAAGGCTGAGGAGAAGAAAGCTGAGAAGACAGTCTTCGATGTCAAGTTGGAGAAGTTCGATGCTGCTGCAAAGATCAAGATTATCAAGGAGATCAGAACATTTACGGATTTGGGGCTGAAGGAGGCAAAGGAGCTAGTGGAGAAGGCCCCTGTCATTCTGAAGCAATCGCTCACAAAGGAGGAAGCAGAAGCAATCATAGGGAAGATAAAGGCAGCTGGCGGTGTTGCTGTGATGGAGTGAAGGATGATCATCTAGACACAACACACCTTTTTTTTTATTTCCTATATTTGTTGCCATGATCAGGCATTTGAGATTGCACATTGCAGTGCCTTTATGCCGATTGGAGGAAATAGTTAAGCTACGATTGGTAACCAAGGCGAGATGGAAACTAGGTTTAGTTGCTATGATGATAGTCATGACCTGTTCTAGAATAATCAGTTCTTTGGGCTCGACACATCTTTTCTGGTGGAGTGAATGAATGTGGCCATCGGAGCCAATGCCATGAATTTGATGCTCTTGTTGTATGTGCTATGACTTAAAAACACTTCGCAGTTGCTTAGATACCCTGATATCTTCTGTCAGTTAGGCCCTGTTTGGTTTGAGTATGTTAAAGTTTAACTCTCATCACATCAATGTTCCCTTAAATGCATGGAGTACCAAATGTAGACTAATTGCATGCATGTCGACACAGATTAGGAGTAATTTATGAGACGAATCTATTAAGCCTAATTAGTCCAAGATTGGAAACTTTTTATCAAATAAGACGAAAGTGCTACAGTGTTTGTTAAATTTTAACTCCTCCAACCAAATACCCCCTTAGTACATTGCAGTGTAAAAAAAAAAGTTGTATTGTTGTATGACATCTGGTGTGCTTGAATTGAATTTCCAGTGACAGAAACTTCGATTCACTTGAAGTGTTCCTCGTTACAAATTTGTAAAGCTGGATAAGCTTTCAATGTCATTCATATCAACAGATCAGTGGCGCAAGGACAAGATGATTGCCTTCAAATTTCACCCCTATTCTATATGTCACCGCCTCATTCCGTCCTCCATGCCTGAAGGAAGAAACAGAAGTCAGTCCCTTCACCCTGGATGCCATTCCCTCCGCTGTCCTCTTGGATCTCTGGCGGCGCGCCGGGCTTGAAGACGAAGACTGCCTGCGTGCCCGGTCCGGCGAAGAGCCAGTCGTGCACGTCCCAGATGACCTGCACGGGCGCCTGGTCGACGAGCAGCGTCTCGTTGCCCCGGAACTTCCACTGCAGGCTCTTGACGTGCAGCAGCACGAAGCCGTCCACCGTGATCCACATCTCGGGATCCCTGTTGGAGCCCGCGGCGGCGAGCGCGTACTCGATGACGATCTCGTGCTCCTTGCTCCTCCTGGCGTCGAGCCGCGCGCGCGCCGCGAAGCTGCGGCGGCCGAACACGCTCTCCCTGCGGCATACCAGCACGGCGTCCTCCAGCGACGGCCGGGCCTTGGTTCGCTTGTACGCGTCCTTCTTGCAGTCGCCGAGCAGGAGGACGACCTCGTCGTTGCTGACCAGCGCGACGTAGTAGCCGCCGGCGGGCTCCGGGCTGCTGCCCGCCGCGAACTTGGCGGAGCGCAGGTCCCAGAACATGTCGACGCGGTCGCCGCCGCCCACGTCCAGCGCCTTGCCACCCTTCTTGCTCCAGAACGGCCACGGCTTGAGCTCCACCTTGTGGGTGACCGGCCCGTCCCCGTCGCCGGCGCCGGCGCCGGGCCGGTCGATGGAGATGGTGAAGGACTGGTTGATGAGGCTCTTGCTCCAGACGGCGGTGACGAGGCGCGCGGCGCCGTTGATCTTGGCGAGGAACACCGACACCGTGGAGCACTGCGCCGCGGCGGCCGCCGAGGACGGCGCCCTGCCGGTGGCGGAGTCGTCGCAGGACGTCGCGGCATTGCTGGTGCACCCGACGCGCTCCTCCATCTTGCTGTACGGCTCGCAGGATTTGGATCGCTTGTGCATGATCAAAAAAACTTAACCACCCGAATCGCTACGGATTAATAATAGGAATGAGATCAACCGCATTGGCATGCGGCGTTCGACCCACGTTCGTCGTCGCGTTCGTCAAACATGTTGGGAGATAGGATCAAGAGCTAGGCTCCTCCATGCTCGCTCCTCATGGGCTGCATGCGTGGGCACGAACGGCATCAATGATGGGCAATTAGAAAACAATAAATGAAACAAAGAACATGAAATGAATCTAGAATTCAAGAAAAGAAAATGGCTGGACAATTTGACGTGATGAACATACATTCATGTCCTTTTGCAATCGATTGTGGTGGAGAGTATCTTTTCCAGAACGAGAAAATTCCGGTTTGGACGCGAGAAAAAAGGTTGACGGAAAGGAAGAAATGACCCCGAAGACAGAACAAGACGGGCACCTCAAATTAGTTGTATTTTTTTTCTTGATATAATTTCTACATTTTACAGGTGGGACGATCTTGCCCACTGACTGGACTAGCTCCAATTACGTTCTGCCTACCATCTCTAAGAGTTTACCAAAATTCACTTGAAAAATATCGTGATTTGACAACTTGCTAAAATATATGGCAAGTGAAAAAATAGACTTTCTCTAAGAGTTTGTCATTTGGACTTGGTAAAATAAGAAGAGACCCGCTAAGCGAACGAAGAGCCCCGCTAAGAAACGAAGAGTCCCGCTTAAATATGCACGCGAAGCCGGATGCGCGAGCGATGCGCGCTCGCGCTCAGCGCGCAAATATGCGCGTGGAGGGGGGAGATTTGTCAAGTTGCTAAAATTTGCCAAGTTGGACGCCAAACTGTTGGAGCACAATTTTTTCTGTTTTACCAAAAATAGATGGATGCCAAGTTGATTTGGCAAACTCTTGGAGATGCTCGGCTGCTACTATTTATAGCCAGCAGTAGTTTGTAGAGATTTCGAGTTTTCAGGCTTTAGCAAAGAAACATACACGTCATGGTAGCCACATTCTTTTTTTAATCATATACGGTACCACATTCACAACAAGAAATACAGTGATACATGACGGTCCTTATAAGAGAACATTTTTTTCGTGAGCGTGTCACTGTGACACGTGTTTCATTAAGCAGAAATGGAGTGTCAAAGGTTACAACACTCCTTAGTAATCCGAGGATTACTTAGGAGAGGTGGAACCCTGACTAGGGCCAGCACATCCTAGAATTCTGTCAGCTGTGACGGTTTATTCCTGAGATAATACCGTCATGTATCGACATAATTCTTGTAGTGATTAGCATATAATCCCTCTAGTCACAAACAAGCGTGAACGCTCCCGCTCCACAGTCGCTAGGGTGTGATTGGTTGGGTGGATTCAGCTTCATCTGGCTTGTGATGCAGATTTGAGATGTTTCATCGGCCTGGCTCCGGAGAAATGAGATTGAAATCCGTTAAGTTTATTGGCGATATGACCGACATGGCGCCAAGTTAGAGCTTGAGCTGTGCAGAATGAGAGAGCGGGGATGTGGGGCAAGAGGCAACCAATCAACTTCTCTCATGGGCCTAGCTGCATGCAAGTAGACAACCAATCAAGTGCTTTCGTATCCATCAAGCATGGATGGTTGATGTTGGCCTGGTTGACTGGTTCTAGCCATGCTAGGTTGGAACACGAAACCAATCATGCCCTAGGTCGTGCTATGGCATATCTGTGGCCTTCTCGGACGTGATCCAATGGCGTCGTGTGGATAGAAGTGAAACAGTCATTCCATCGATGAACGCAAGACTAATAAGAGTATAGGGCAGTGAAATGGGTGCGGATGATGTGATGGTGGTCAGATTTAGGAGGAGGTCATGCAATGGGTAAAGGTCGCGTTTAGATGGCCAAAAAGACCTAAATTTTTTTGCGCAGTACCTATCACATCGAATCTTTGGATGCATGTATGGAGCATTAAATGTAGGTAAAAAAATAACTAATTACATAGTTTGTCTGTAAATGTTGAGATGAATCTTTTGAGCCTAGTTAGTTTATGATTGAACAAATTTTACCAAATAACAACGAAAAGTGCTACAAGAACTTTTCTCCAAAAATTTTTGGATCTAAACACGCCCTAAGGTTCAGGCTGCGGGGGCAATGTTGGGACTTGGGAGAGGAGAGACCTGAAAGGTGAGGTGATGGGGATTGAAATGGAAGTTTAGGGTTTTGGGATTGTGGAGCGAGGACATAAATCGGTGCCTTCCATGAACTTGGTAGATATATATAGGACCCGAGTACATCCATATGTGAATAGCATTACGGGTACGATATAGACCCTACTAATATATATGCCATTATTTAATTTAATGAAAAATGTCCCTTAAGAATCTAACGGTCAATTTAATGAAATTTTATACTAAAAATGTATGGCATCAAAACGACTATTCAATGTAATGAAAAATGTCTTCTAGAACAAGTAAATTAAATGAGTGGCAATATACCAACCTTAAAGTAATAATGTTGGTGATATGCTATCTTCACAATTTGGGAGCTTCGTTGGATAATTCTTTATAAAATATGTCCTCTACGATGAAGAAACTAAATTATAGAGGCTCTCCATCACGTTCATCTCAATATATTGGAAATAGTGTAAGCTAACAATTAAATTAGATGCTATACTAACCTTAAAGTAAGTTGTTTTGATGTACAATCTTCAAAATTTAGGAGCCTCCATAATCAGTTGATTGCAGGAAACCCTCTAAAAGGAGGAAATATGCTTTCAATCACATTTAGCCAAAGCAATAAGCTAGAATTTAAAGGATTTATAGTTACCAACTTTAAAACAAGAAGTGATGTGTATCCTTCTAGATTTGGGAGTCTCCATGGACATATTGGTGGAAAATGGCCCCAACAATGGCGAAATAAAGGTGTGAGTTAGAGGTAAAAAGGTGGAGGGAATGATGACTAAAAGGAGGGGAAGGGGGTTTTACTAGGCCATTTTCACTTCCAGTTAATCCTTGAACCGGTGGTGAAACCAATTTTCTCTACCCGTTGGTGAGTAGGTGGCGCACAACAGACATCAAACTGATGGAGTGAAAACAATTTTCACCGAAGGTTTGATGTCCAAATATGCCCCACTAGCTTTTGAACTGACAATGAAACATCTTCAGCACTACTTCCACAATACTTTTCAGCAAACAAACAATATTTTTCTCTCACAACAAATCAGCATAAGCATCAGTATAAGCCAAAATTTAGCGAAACGAATAGGGATCATCTGCCGGTAGCTAGCCCAGGCGATGAAGATAGTGAAGCAAGGCACAGCTAATCACCGGTGGAAGCCTCCGCCAGCAGGGTGGCACAAATGCAATGTGGATGGAGCTTTCTATGCTTATGTTGGCCAGGGACTGGACGCACTGACGATGGAGGCTTTGCCTGTAGAGATGGCTTGCTGGCAGCCCGGGATCGAGGACTTTTAGAGATCATATCTGGAGCCGATCCTGTGGGAGATTAGAGAGCTTAGCTTTAACTTTAATGAATTTATCTTATTGATTGTATGCCAACCGGTCTTGTAACCGAGTAGCCCGTTTGTTAGCTAAGCAAGTCACAAGTGTCATCAGGTTGGGTGAGTGGCATGTAGCCCCAACTTTGCATTGATCACTTGTTGACAGAAGAAGATTGTAATCCTGCACCTCCTGAATGAATGAATGAATGAATGAATGAGGGAGTGATTTGCAAAAAAAACAGGGATCATCTCTGGTTTTGGTCAAACTAGCGGTGAAAATTGCAAAGAACAAAATTCCCTGTGAAAGCATTTGAACTTATATATGTCTATGAGTAATTACTAATATACATGATATTAATTTCAGGCAGAATGACCATTTTGGTCCCTGAACTATTTCTTGAGGCTCAGTTTCATCCCTTAACTTTCAAAATGACTATTTTAGTCCCCAAACTCTACTGTTGGGCTCAATTTCATCCCAGAACTATGAAGATGATCGTTTTAGTCCTCGCTTTGCATTTTGGGCTTAATTTCATCCATAAAGTATTAAAAGTGTATTTTGGTCTTTAAACTTTTATTTTTAACCCAATTTTGTCTATCCAAAAAGAAAACTTTATATTTTAGGCATAATTTTATCCATGAATTATCAAAATAGATTTTGGCTCTACTTCGTCCTTTGTCCAGCACCACGTGTGATTTGAGATGGATAGTCATCGTTAGGTACTATTGCCCCTGGTGTCGCCCTAACTACCGAATCGGATAGAACACTTTCAACATTTATATTCATATTCTAAGATTAATATAAATATAGATCTAAATATTCTTAAATATGACTTATTGTTAGCCTATGGATAAAAAATATTATTTTATACACAAATGGTTATTAATTGGGCCTAACCCTAAAAGTAGCTAATAAAAAAAATTATAAATATGTTATTGTTTCAACATATCCAAGTTTCTTAGGGAATAAATGGTGTTCGAAGCAACTATAATTGCTCAAAAAATGATTTATATATATAATACTTTTGATAGTTTATGGATTAAATTGAGCCCAATATACAAAGTTTGAGGACTGAAATGATCATCTTTATAGTTCTAGGACAAAATTGAGCCCAATATACAAAATTTGAGGATTGAAACGAATTGAGTTGTAACATCCCGACCCAGGGCTTAACAGGATTAATAAGATACTCATACCAACAAGTTGCAACTTCTTTTCCGGAAGCTCATCTGCAAAGAACTCCAAAGTTAAGCGTGCTTGGCCTGGAGCGATGGGTGACCGACCGGGAAGTTCTTCCCCGGTGCGCACGAGTGAGGACAAAGTACGCAGAAAAGACTTATGTTATCTCTGAGGGTAGTCTATGTCCTAGAAAAGTGGCCAGATGTAAGCGGGCCCGACCTCGAGGAGGTGGCCCGACCTCGAGGAGGTGGGCCGTTACAGAATGGTATCAGAGCCGACTCTCGCGGTTTTACGGGCGCGTGTGTCGTAGTTGCACAGACATGGTGCACATGGCTAGTGTGGACCCAGAGTGGTCACACAGCATGGCACATGTGCTGGCACTAGACACACGGACGTGGCCAAGAGAGTACGTTCTTGGCTTGGGATTGACCGACGACGACGTTGGTCTCTTAATGGGGTGAGGATGTAATATCCCGGCCTAGGGCTTAATAGGATTAATAGGATACTCATACCAACAAGTTGTAACTTCTTTTTCGAAAGCCTATCTGCAAAAAAACTTCAAAGTTAAGCGTGCTTGGCTTAGAGCGATGGGTGACCGACCGGGAAGTTCTTTCCCGGTGTGCACGAGTGAGGACAAACTACGCAGAAAAGACTTATGTTGGTCTCTGAGGGCAGTCTATGTCCTAGAAAAGCGGCCAGATGTAAGCGGGCCTAGCCTCGAGGAGGTGCGACGTTACAGAATGGCAGAACCGTCTAATCTAATATCCTCCCAAGAGTACTTGTCTTCCATTAGACCCTAAGTACCCAAAGGAGAACACTAAACTAAGTGATTCCGTTGAGCACACCGCAAGTGAGAACTCGAAGATCCACATTTTTACATCAGGATCACAAATGAGAGAGTAAAGCTTACAATATCCTTATCATTTCTTACCTCACTTTTAGTACAACATCAGAGTAATTCATTATTGCATTAAAACAACAGAATATAAAATGTTATCAGAGTTCAACGGAAATGAAACCATTTAATGGCAAGTTAAACATTAACATGAAGAACGTTTAAATGCATGAAATGATAACATATTAATAGTATTTTTCTTGTAAACTTTTGGTGAGAGTTTTAATAAATAAACTCTACTCTGTATCGTAAAGAAAATCCTCGCTGAGCCCACCATGAGGTTTCCACACACAAGTGTCAGCTTATCAGCACCTGCCACCTGCAACAGGGTAGAACAAACTATGAGTACTCAATTGTTGAAAGGATATAGGATGTCACCTATAGGGGGTGAATAGGCGTTTCTGAAAAACCAACACCTTTCAAAGCGGAAACGATTAGTAATAGGAGTTTCCAAAATGGAAACTCCAAATCAAAGTAATACAACCCCTCACAAGTTAGCCACAAAGTATATAAAAGATACTAGAAAAACCTAGGGAGCCAAACAGCGGCAACCAAAGAGTTGAATCAAAATGCACTAGTCAGTTAATGTCGGAAGTCCCGACAGTTTGGGTCAGAACTCCCGACGTGTCAGAAGTCCCGATGTTTGGGTTAGAACTTCTGACGTGTCAGAAGTCACGACAGTTTGGGTCAGAACTTCCAACGCAAACTTTCAGCACTTTCGACCCCTATAGGAAATGAACTACAAGTGCCAAAATGAACTTTGTGATGCCGATAACTTACAAACCCACTTCCTAGTGGTAAGGTAAGGTGTTGGGTCACTCTCTTGATGTTGATAAGCCACCACTCCGTAGATCGAGTCCCAAACCCTAAGAAATAGCTAGAGAGAGGAAGACAACCAAATACAAGTAATTTCGAGCAAATCACAACAACAACAAGCACGCGGGAGACAAGAATTTATCCCGAGGTTCGGCAGCCCCACAAAGGAGCTCCTACATCCTCGTTGTTGAGGTGACCACTTTGGTCGGAGTCTCTTCCACCTCCTTGCCTCACTCAAGGATACCGCAAAGGTCACTTGAGTTTCTTCACTAGAAATCAAGGGTAATACAAACTTCCCAAGGCTCTTCCACAAGATGGAAGCTCTTGGGCGATGCCTAGCCGGCTAGGGTTCCAAGAACCCAAGAGTAATAGACGCAAATCCAACCGGCTTGATGAAAAAATCAAGTGCTCAAGCTTGCAAGGATGATTTTCTCACTCAATCCACTCTCCTATCACTCAAATCCGTGGGGAATCGAAGTTAGGAGCAAAGGGGAGAGGAGTGGCGAGCCTAGAATGCTTGGGGGCTGTTTTGGCTGAGTGTTTGTCGCAATGAAATGAGTGGGAAACGGTTAGAAATGAGGAGAGGGGTATATATACTCCAAGGAAAAATCTAACCGTTCAGATCTACGTCGGGACTGCTGACGTAGATCTCGGGACTACTGATGTAGAGAGAAAACACTGTTCACGCAAGGTAAAGAAACACTGTGCGAAGGTCAACGTCGGGACTTCCGACTTATGTCGGGACTGCTGACAGTTGGGACTCCTGACGTACGTTGGGACTCCCGACGCTGCAGTCAGTAGAGCGAGCCGATGGGCCTGGCGTCAGGACTCCTGGCGAGGGTCGGGACTCCTGACCGTCAGGACTCCCGACTCATGTCGGGACTTCCGACGTCCTCAGTCACCGCACAGGCTAAGTGACTGGACGTCAGGACTCCCGGCGCAAGTCAGCACTTCCGACCGTCGGGACTCCCGACATACGTCGGGACTTCCGACACCAAAAGTCATCAAAACTATTCTACGTGCTCGTGAAGTGCTAGAGTGTCTCTCTTTTGATTTTATTATTATGCTTGAGCACTCTATCTTCCTCAGACCACCTAAACTTGCATCCCTCTTAATAGTACGGCATACCTATTAACTCAAGATCAAAAGAAAAAAAGAAATTAAACCTTTTGAGTTGATCTTCTTTAAATTGATGTCGTGTCTTTCAATCTTCATCAAGTGAGGGTGCCAACATGTCAATATTGATCTTGTCACTTGAGCATAGCCATCTTGAGCACGTAACTTGATTCCATTCATCAAATATGAATGACTCCAAATGCATCAAGTCACTTTAATCAACTTGTCCAATATAGATTTGATCCTTCACATCAATATGACCATCTTAGCTTGATTAGTACCTCAACTAAATGCAAGTACTTTCTTCTTCACCCTAGCTAGGTTCTTCGGCCGCCAAGCCATCGCTTGCCCTTCACCCTTGCTTAGTACCTCGAAGCATTTCCTTGCTATCTTCACCATCTCAAGCCATTAAGTCACATCTTGTGTTGAATCATCCATTCATATGTATTGTTATCTTTTTCATTTCAATTTAGCAAGCTTCAAATATGAGACCATTCCATATGCAATCCCTCATGTCTCATTAACTAATACTCACGAGCTTGCTTTCACATAGTACATAGAAATCCCACAATAAACAAGCATTTGCATGAATTCCATTTGCATTGTTGTCTTGTGCTTGAACTAGATTGTTTATATAACAACACATCATTTTGGCTTTCATTAAGTACCAATGATATAACCTATTACCTGTCCACACTTAGCAAACAAGTTAGTTCTTTAATCACGTTGTCATTCAATCATCCAAAACCCACTAAAGGGCTCGATGCACTTTCAATCTCCCCCTTTTGGTGATTGATGACAACTTGATTAAAGCTTACAAAATGATATAAACATTTAAACTTTTGGGTTCAATGATTTATGAGAGGCCTATATGTTTTAATATGTGCTTATGATTAGAATTCACAAAATGACCTCAAATGTCAATTGCACATACTAAAACATATAGGATACTCCCCTAAATCATTGCATCCGTGGGGTGCATGTGTTTGTGAAACGACAGTCTGCAGTACATATCTTCAGGTACAAAGATAAGCACTTAAAACTATCCTGAAGCTTTAATCAGTCTCTCTCCCCCTTTGTCAGCTATCACCATAAAGGTCCAACAACGACATACTAAGGACAAAGGGGCTACAAGCTGTCACACAAAGCACAAAGGGTGCTTAAGGTTCAAACTTTATACTAATCTCTCCCTTTGTATTAAACTCTCCCCCTTTGTCATCTTAAAGAGGTTGTACTTGTCACTTGTTTGCAATTCAAAATAGATCAAGTACATGGGTTTACTAGATCATGATCAAACTCATACACTAACCACTAGATCATATAATCATTCAAGCAATAGTGGTAGTCTATGAATCTAAAAAAATTCATTTGTAATGCATGATCCTATAAGCATGTACTATATGCACTAATCGCATACTAGTAAGGGATGAAAAATGATCATGCACAATACAATGATACCTTTGCTATATTGGAGAGGAAGATAGTCATATAGATTTCAATTCATTTCTCCAATAGCACCATGAAGTCCAATTATAAGCTTGGTGAAGACCAATAGATACCAATTCTTTGAATTCCTATTCTTCACCCATATGAATTGAGAATCACTAATGATCAAGTGCACTCTTCTTGTTGTGGTTGGCTTGCTTCTTCTTTGATCATTGCTTGCTTGAGAGAACTAAAAGATGCACCACTTGTAATACCACTTGAAATTTCATGATACCACTTGAAATTTCATGACTTGTTCTCTTTTAGGTGTTGCTTGCTTTCTAGACTAATCTCTTGATTTTCTTCAACCAAGTACCTCAAATGTCCCTTTAGATTACCACTTCAATTTTAGCCATCCAAGCCTAGGGTGAACTGACCTCTCTCCAAAGAACCATCCTTGATACTCACTTGAAATAACTTGAAAGAAAATCACTTGATCCACTTAAAAGATTTTGTTTGATTGATCTATATTGTTGGACTTGATTTGATGAATAACTTTGAATCCTTCTTTAAGTCATTTTCTTTCTACTTATTTAAGTCATTTTGTTTCTATCAAAAGATCTTCAATTATTACTAGAACTTAAACTTCATCTTCATCTTGATCTTAGTCTTGATCTCTAGCTTGAGTACCAAATGCGTACCAGATACACTCTTCAAACAAATAGTCTTGTACTCATCATTTGTCATGCTTCTATCTCAAACCAAAACTAAAACATAGGTACCTCAATCACTTATAGATATGATTCTAATTTGGGGACCTTTGCATCTAAGTGACTTTTCATCAATCCAATAATTGTCACTTTCCTGGCAGATTCTGTACTCTTTAAAGAATGAATCATATCTCCCAAAGTACATATCCAAAAACCACGAAATTTGATGAAGATGTGACACACTAAGTCTTCTAGTAGCTGTAAAAATTTTAGCTTCTTTTGACTTCTTCATTGCTACCAGATTTCATATCTTTCCACACTGCTACATGCTGAAAACTGCTATACCATAGCTGACAAGATCTACTCCAAATCCGAAGTATCACTTATCCAAATCTCATGAAATTTGCACAGCAACTAATACCATAAGTGTAAAGCATGCAAACCAAATTTCAAGCCAATACAAATAGATTTGTTTACTCAAACATGTCTATGATCACTGCTACCTCAGATTTTCAATATTGGAACGATTTCAATAATTGAGCTATTTTTCTTCAAATTGAACCAAACTTGAAATCAACTTGTTTGAATACTCTCACAAGACATATGTCCATTCAAACCACTTACTAGAAGAAATCTTATGAATATATCCAATCAAACCAACTTCAAACTTGATTACTTAAGCATTTAATCCATTCAAACATCTCATAGCATGCAACATATGCATATATATCTAATTCAATTAACTCATATGCACCCAACTAAACTTTGATCAACAAGAGATATACCTTGATAGCTTGTGATCATCTTTGCAAGCTTCAACTCCACTTATTTGCAGGCCTTCAAATATATCAATAAATTCCCACAACTTGAATATGACACTTGTATGTTGATAGCATATGGACTTCACTTAATTTTGACTTGGCATTGGGATAGAATTGCACTAGGTTTCAATACTTGACTCAACATAAGATGAATAATAATAATTCCATTGAATCAAGTCTCCAATGCCATGGTACCTACAAACGATCATTCACTTTTCGATGGTACCCAAAATAGTTTGGGTCCTCTCATGTTAGACGCAACATACTTAGGCATAGTCTTAGTATGAATAGCGTTTTTTTGCAATACTAACCAATAAGGTACCATAACAAACCTTCCTAGGCATAATATTTGCATCAATTGAAATAGGCTTAGGATTCTCACTTAGTGGACATGAATTAGCCAAGAATTGATTTTCTCCTTTTTGAATATTTGGCAAAATTATGATTTTCAAAAACTTGAGAGAGATTTTAGATGGATATAGGGATTTTTATGGACTTGAGAGAACCATGTCACATGTGATTAGGCAAATAATCAACCAAGGGTAGCAATAATCACAATATGACATGACTAGGTCACAAAGACCCAAAACATCTATCCTATATCACACAAATGCACACACTAGCATATAAAGGGCCTTAGATGCACTTACAATGCATGTATGTAAATACATACCTTTGCCTTGAGCCCACAATATCACCACTGAGATAATACATGGCATGACAACATCATGTTGACCTCACTTGTCAAATAATCATACCATATATGAAATCAATTTTCATCTAAAGGACTACAAGTAATGCTAGATAAATTTGTTAGTCCACAATGGTGCAAAATAGAAACTGAGCTCCCCCTAAATAAGTACCACAAATAATTTGAATGACTTTCAACAAGCACTTTATTCTTTTAAGAATTTGGGAGTCAATTTTCTATTTTGACCAACACAAAGTAATTTTCCATATTTAAATTTCATTGAGACATACTCACAACCAACTTAGGTTTGATAGATCACAAGCTTCAAAGCAAATTAAGGATATATGAAATCATATGGATCAAACCTCAATTGCATCCCAATTAGTGCTGTAGTTCCTGCCATACCAGACACGTCTGGTAGACATACCGGACACGTCCGGCATGTGAAGAACATAAACACTTTTCCTTTCTATCCTGGCCATACCAGACACGTCTGGTAGGCGCAGGACAGAAACAATCGAAGCGCTGCTTGTGATTCTTCATTTTAGCTCTAGTACTTCTTGTATGCCTGCATCTGAACAAATGCATTGCTCTACTAGAGAGCCATTAAAAGTATCACATGGCAAATATGATAATGATTAAATAAAACTAATTAGTCACTTCTAATTATTTCACAAATATGCTTATTTGTGAGCCATTGAGCACTAAACACAAAGTGGCTATCCTATAAGGTCTTTAGGTACTTGTTACCAATGGTAGAGATGAAGTAAACGATATGGTCATTGATTTATCTTCAGGTCAACCATATATGAGATTATGATAAAAATTGATAGATAGATTGAGTGAATATTTTCAATTTGCTTGCTCAACCACCCCGAAGCTTTCATCTCACCACCAAGTACCTACATTATCAACCTAAGCACATTTTGGTACCCAACTCTTGTTGGATCCTTTTGGGTTAGTCAACAAGTGCTTAGGCACCCAAATGGCCTTAGTACTAGTTTGTGGTGAACACATCACCTTGCTAGTGCTAATTCCATTTGTAGTCTTCCTAAGTATATTATCATAAACAAATGTGTTCGGCTTAGGGATGTTACCATTTGGGCAATCATAGCTTAGATGCCCCTTTCTTCCGCAAGCATAGCATATGCGACCTTTGTTTGCTCTATGCTTGTTTTGCTTGTATGGACATCCATCAACCTTGTGGCCCATCTCATTGCATCCATAGCATCTTCTTGTTGCAACTTGGGCTTCCTTTCTTGCCTCCTTGTACATTGGGCATTTCTTGGTTGGATGCCGCAACTTCTTGCACATGAGATAAGTGCTTTGTCCATCACTTTTCCTTTGGTTGGCCAACTTGTTTGAGGCCGTTTGATCGGCCACTTCACACTTGTCGGCCCAACTCTTGTGTGGACACATGGTAATCTTATGTCCATTCACTCCACAACCATAGCATAGTCTTTTTTCATGTTTCTTGCTCTTGGTTGTGTTGGCCTTGCTTGAAATGTGATTCTTTTGTTGGGATTTGGAGGAAGCAAGGTTTGAACCCTTCTCAAGCTTCTTCACCATGTTAACATGGTTATCTTGCGAAGGTTGTGCTCTCTCCTTACCCTTCAATCGAATCACATCATTTCTTAGCCTTTCCACTTCTTCCTTAAGCTCTACATTTTCTATAAATTTTTGCTCAATCGAAGATTGGCTTGCTTGAGAAGCACACTCATTAGCACAAGAAATATTCAATTGAGATTGTGTACAAGTGAGTGTGTAAGTGGGAGGTTGAGATGATTTTACCATTATAATCACAACCTCATGAGCCACCTCAAGCATGATGCTTGATTCTACTAATTCTTCATGAGAGCACTTGAGATGAACATAGTTTGCTTGTAGCACATTATATTTGCTTGAGAGTTCATCTAATTTTGCCTTGAGCTCAAAGTTTTCCTTCTCTAGTTGTGAAACACTAGAAGAGAAGTTAGTAACTAAAGCATGTTCAATTGATAATTTTTCATACATCTCATTTATGGCCTTTAGCTCTTGCAATTAGGAGATGAGAAACTTTTCTTGATTTTCAAGTGATTGCTCTTGTTTCTCATTCTCTTCCTCTAGCTCATCATTCTTCTCAACTAGCTTCATGAGAATGAGCTTGTCTTTGTTGCTTAGATGATCAAGAGTGTAGCTATCTTTAATTTCAATATCACTCTCTTCTTGATCATCTACTCGTGCTATCTCCTTGGCTTGATCTTTCTTGCTAGCCTTCTTCTTGCTTTTCTTGGCCATGAGACACAAGTGATGAGTATCATGAGATACTGAGGTTGACTCATCACTTGGCTGCCACCAGGCTTGAGCCTCATCATCACAGACTGCCTGCTGTCCGGCTGCCTCAGCCATACCGGACACATTTGGTAGGGATACCGGACACGTCCGGTATGTGCTTGTAGATAGTGCAGTCACCTCAGCTTGCACCTCTTGCTCTGGCTCGACGCTCTTGAGGTCTTGTGAGGCTCCTTCGCTGCATGAGGACATAGTGGACATATTTTCCATTGACTCGACCTCAAGTGCATCATCGCATTTGGATTTTCCATATACCTCAATGAGTTTGGTCCAAATGAGATGAGCACTCTCAGGAGGTGGTTGTCCATTGAATATTGCCTCATCTTGAACCTCTGCACTCAATGTACTCAAAATGATATTAATAACTTGAGCATTGAGTTGCACGCATATTTCTTCCTCTTTTGATAAATTCTTATAGTTGCTCCAATCAACTATAGGAAGAGGTATGCTTGCAAACACAATATGCTCAACAAGAGGACTAATATCTCTAAAAGCATTGAGTACATGAATTGACCAAGGTAGAAAGTTTGAACCATTATTTTGGAGAAGCATCGACTCCAACTTCATAGGCGTCGACATCCTTTTCTCACGGTGGTGAAGCTTTAGGTGAGAACCTCGCTCCGATACCAATTGAAAGGATCTAGGATGTCGCCTAGAGGGGGGGTGAATAGGTGTTTCTGAAAAATCAACACCTTTCAAAGCGGAAACGATTAGTAATAGGAGTTTCCAAAATGGAAACTCCAAATCAGAGTAATATAACCCCTCACAAGTTAGCCAAAAAGTATATAAAAGATACTAGAAAAACCTAGGGAGCCAAACAGCGGCAACCAAAGAGTTGAATCAAAATGCACTAGTCAGTTAATGTCGAAAGTCCCGACAGTTTGGGTCAGAACTCCCGACATGTCAGAAGTCCCGATGTTTGGGTCAGAACTTCCGACGTGTCAGAAGTCCCGACAGTTTGGGTCAGAACTTCCAACGCAAACTTTCAGCACTTCCGACCCCTATAGGAAATGAACTACAAGTGCCAAAATAAACTTTGTGATGCCGATAACTTACAAACCCACTTCCTAGTGGTAAGGTAAGATGTTGGGTCACTCTCTTGATGTTGATAAGCCACCACTCCGTAGATCGAGTCCCAAACCCTAAGAAATAGCTAGAGAGAGGAAGACAACCAAATACAAATAATTTCAAGCAAATCACAACAACAACAAGCACGCGGGAGACAAGAATTTATCCCGAGGTTTGGCAGCCCCACAAAGGAGCTCCTACGTCCTCGTTGTTGAGGTGACCACTTTGGTCGGAGTCTCTTCCACCTCCTTGCCTCACTCAAGGATACCACAAAGGTCACTTGAGTTTCTTCACTAGAAATCAAGGGTAATACAAACTTCCTAAGGCTCTTCCATAAGATGGAAGCTCTTGGCCGACGCCTTGCCGGTTAGGGTTCCAAGAACCCAAGATTAATAGACGTAAATCCAACCGGCTTGACAAAGAAATCAAGTGCTCAAGCTTGCAAGGATGATTTTCTCACTCAATCCACTCTCCTATCACTCAAATCCGTGGGGAATCAAAGTTAGGGGCAAAGGGGAGAGGAGTGGCGAGCCTAGAATGCTTGGGGGCTGTTTTGGCCCAGTGTTTGTCGCTATGAAATGAGTGGGCAATGGTTAGAAATGAGGAGAGGGGTATATATACTCCAAGGCAAAATCTAACCGTTCAGATCTACATCGGGACTGCTGACGTAGATCTCGGGACTGCTGATGTAGAGAGAAAACACTGTTCACGCAAGGTAAAGAAACACTGCGCGATGGTCAACGTTGGGACTTCTGACTTATGTCGGGACTGCTGACAGTCAGGACTCCCAACGTACGCCAGGACTCCCGACGCAGCAGTCAGTAGAGCGAGCCGATGGGCCTGGCGTCGGGACTCCTGGCGAGGGTCGGGACTCCTGACCGTTGGGACTCCTGACTCACGTCGGGACTTTTGACATCCTCAGTCACCACACAGGCTAAGTGACTGGACGTCAGGACTCCTAGCGCAAGTCAGCACTTCCGACCGTCGGGACTCCCGACATACGTCGGGACTTCCGACACCAAAAGTCATCAAAACTATTCTATGTGCTCGTGAAGTGCTAGAGTGTCTCTCTTTTGATTTTATTATTATGCTTGAGCACTCTATCTTCCTCAGACCACCTAAACTTACATCCCTCTTAATAGTACGGCATACCTATTAACTCAAGATCAAAAGAAAAAAAAGAAATTAAACCTTTTGAATTGATCTTCTTTAAATTGATGCCGTGTCTTTCAATCTTCATCAAGTGAGGGTGCCAACATGTCAATATTGATCTTGTCACTTGAGCATAGCCATCTTGAGCACGTGACTTGATTCCATTCATCAAATATGAATGACTCCAAATGCATCAAGTCACTTTAATCAACTTGTCCAATATAGATTTGATCCTTCACATCAATATTACCATCTTAGCTTGATTAGTACCTCAACTAAATGCAAGTACTTTCTTCTTCACCCTAGCTAGGTTCTTCCACCGCCAAGCCATCGCTTGCCCTTCACCCTTGCTTAGTACCTCGAAGCATTTCCTTGCTATCTTCACCATCTCAAGCCATTAAGTCACATTTTGTGTTGAATCATCCATTCATATGTATTATTATCTTTTTCATTTCAATTTAGCAAGCTTCAAATATGAGACCATTCCATATGCAATCCCTCATGTCTCATTAACTAATACTCACGAGCTTGCTTTCACATAGTACATAGAAATCCCATAATAAACAAGCATTTGCATGAATTCTATTTGTATTGTTGTCCTGTGCTTGAACTAGATTATTTATATAACAACACATCATTTTGGCTTTCATTAAGTACCTATAAGATAACCTATTACCTGTCCACACTTAGCAAACGGGTTAGTTCTTTAATCACATTGTCATTCAATCATCCAAAACCCACTAAAGGGCTCGATGCACTTTCAATTGTACTCCGCAAGACTTACCCGCCAGGAGGAAAGAAAAAGACTCCAAGGATTATGCAAGGCTTTTTGGCTTGTGGATTTCTTATTTGCGAGAAACAGCACTAAGAGTGTCCTTAGTTTCTTGCTTTTAATAGCCGTATTTTTTTTCTTATCCCACCTTCTATGTAAGCACCTAGTCTATAATCAATCAGGGTTGAGCAAAAAGGAACCATTCTTCATCTTTCAACTGCAAGTTCTTACTACGATGCCAGAGCGTAGTCAAGCCGTACCGTCACACAGAAACGGCGATTCGCGAATCAATGTGCCTAGCTGGGTGCCCCAAAAACACACACCTTGCTCGTACCCCGGGCACAAGAAAGACCAACCCGTTCCACTCCTGTCAAGGGGTCCAGCTCCCCGTCTAAGCTCAGACTCTAAGCCCCCAACACTGCAGGCCCGACCTCAGTATGGTGCTTAGACCTCCTCAACCCAATATATATAAGCACCCTAAAAAGCCGATCCAGAAAGAGCCGGAACCCATGACAAGAGAGGAACAAGTCTTCTCGCCCCCATAAACAAGTATATGCTCGGGATAATAAATCTGTGACTTGACCATGGTCCATGCAACGAACGGTCCTTAATTGACATAGGCAGAACAAATGCAACCAGAGCCCCGCTCTGTTGCCCAACCAGGTCTAGGTCTATCCAAACCGTTCCGCCTGGTCTCCAATTATCCATATACATTTATATTTCATGTGATAGTAACATGATAATAGTAACAATATTATAATCCCTATCTCTCGCGAGTGACAGGTAATCACTCGACTTCTACTGGAATCCTATAGCATAGCACACTACACGATCCTATCATACTAGTAAGACTTATAGGATATGGATATATATATATATATAGGCAAGTGGGTTTCATTCAACTCCTTTAAACTTAATGCACAAGCATAATTTTAAGTGTAGAATAATAGGGGTTATGCACCAGGGCTTGCCTGGGTAGAATTTAACAAGTTAGCATTTCGTCAAGGCGACACGATCCTCCGGACACCATCCTTTCGGCTACTCCAGAGGACTTCTTGATCCATCACCGTTCCTACTATGATATGCGTGGATGCAACGCAAAGACGTAAATAATCACGGTCAACCGCAACGCTTAAAATACGATTGCGCCTCTTAAACTAACGATCTAAGCTACGTATCCCCATGGGCTAATACACCATCATTTTCCAGCAAGTATTTTAGTGATACAAGCCCAAGTGTTTCTTTATCCATTTCATTGATTTGATATATACTCGAACTAGAACCTATTAGCTACCTTAGCAATTTAATTATTCAGCGGCTACCGACTTATAGTGAGCATATAATAATAATACTTGGGGTCTACTGTAAAATTTTTAGAACTAATGCCATCATCGTTTTATCACAATAATTCCTACAAGTCATACTTTGATAGTATTAAACACCTTAAGCTATATAAAGCATTCCTGAAAACATCAGAATATTACGTTAACTAAGTATACTAACAGATAGAGCATGATTTTAGGAACCTAACAAAATTGGTTTCACAATTTTTGGACTCCTACACATTTAGATATTGAATTTACAAGTTTAGTTTATGAACTAAATTAAGAAATTGCTAAAAAAAGGAAAAGGGCCAGCTGCAACCAAACGACCCAGCGACCTAGGTCCGGCCCGAAATGGGGCGCGGCCGCGCGTGACGCCGCCAGCTGGCACGTCCGCACGCGCGCGTGGCACAATTGCAAAAGAACCCCTATGATTTCGTGAATCAAACGGTACAGTGAAAGACTGTTCCCCTAGACTGGTGCTTTGCACCAAACACCCTGCGAAGTTCTATCTTCACAACCGGGCGGTCCACGCCGGTCTTGCGCACGTCGGCGCAGCTCCGGCCGGCACTCGGCAACTACGCCGAGCACCTAGGGCCCGCGCTGGCCCCACAGCGGGGCCGACCTCCATCTACAACTAAAGCGTTGACGTTGGGCGGCGATTGGAGCACGGAGCCGCCCGGCCACGGCCTACAGCGATGAGCGGAGATCCACGGCGGCGATGTGCCCGTTCCGACGACCCTACGGACTAGCGAGGCGTTAGGGACCGCAGGGAAGTAGGAGGGCCTTACCACGACGCTAGCTTTAAGGCCGGTTGGTGAGGGAAGAACCCGGGAAGTCCCAGCCACGTGCGCGGTGAAGGGGCGGCGGCGCACCGAGCTGACAAAGCGGCGTCACCCCGCCACCGGAGGAGCCTCTGACCAAACCCATGCGTGCACGATAAAGGTGAGGTCCAGGTGGGACTGAAAGGGACATCAAACGCAACACTGGCCGAGTACCTTGGCTTACCCCCAAACGACCTGCCGCGGCGACGCCCAAGGCCAGGGCAAGGAGAACGCCAAAAATTGGTCACAGTCGATGAATGGCTGAGCTCGGGGTGGGTGGCGAAGACAGAGAGCTTCCATGGCGAGTTGCTGTTGCAAGCATTTGGATTGGGATGGTCCGAGCCGCGCGAATTAGAGGTGGAAACGACTCTGCTAATGAACGCGACGGTGCTTGGGTCGAGCGGCATCTACGTGCGGTCATGGCCGAGCAACGGCTAAGAAGGGCACCGACTTCGACTAGTGGAGGCAAACGAGTTGGGGAGATGTCCCTTTGTCACAGAGGCTGGGGCCAATGACACAGCCGCGACAGCTTGGCGTGCTCCAGACTAGAAACGCCCAACCCAATCGGGGCTCACTGGTGCCGAGAAATGGGGACAGGCGAGGCGGGGGAACGTCCAATCATCACTGTGGCCCGAGGTCAACACCCTCGACACGACGGCAGCGGGGTACGCAAGGGTTGCAACGCGACAGACGAACGAGGGGCGGGCCATCGCGAGGCGGAAACGTGCACATGACACGACACGAGCGACAGAGGCAACGCGCCAGGACGCGGGACGGTGCAGCTCGGCAGTGGCCAAGCAAGGCCACGTGTGGCAGCGGCGGCGGCGCCCAGCGGGCACCCGACCCGGGCAGCAGCGGTGCAGCCGGCCCCGGCCAGCGCTCGGTGCCAGCAACGCTGTGCGCGCGTGGTGATCGTGCCCACCGGCCAAACAGCCAAGATCAGTAACGTGCACGCATTTTAAAGCGGACCGAAGACGGCTAATTAAGCACAATGGGGTTCAACTGACTCCCCCATCCTAACGCTAGTGGCACCAACTCCCTATCGCCGCAAACACTAAAAAATAGGTAGCAACAAGAGGAGGAGATAAAGCAATGCCAACATCGGCTCGTCGTGGAACATGCCGCTTGCGCACAGGACGTCAACACCGGAGACACAGCGCGTTCAAATGAACATTGGACAATTTTTAAGAGGGCATCGTGACCTACAACTCAACTACCCCTCACATCATGTTCGAGTGCATACATAGAAGCAAACCACGGTGTAAAAAAACGTGAAGTGGTTGTTTAAACATTTTGCTAGAATTTAAGCGCCAAAGTAGCATCGTCCAAAGCTCCTTCCGACCTAGGACGAATTAAGGGTCCGTTCTGAGCTAACCGTTATAGGCACTTTAACTTTGATTTTTACAAGATCTAAACTTTACCGATTTCACCCAACAAGCGTCTCAAGCAAAAACCCTTACGCTATGCGAAGCCCTGGAATCAAAATTAGCGCACTTCTTTAATTACTTTGCTTGCCATAATTTCCCCAAACAGGATGCGTTAGAACGTAAGTTCGAGCATTGCCGACTCAACGAAAAAGGCTTAACTTGATTTTATATTTTATTTATTTATTTATTTATTTATTTTTAAGCGAGGTGCTAAGCGGCTCGTAACATCAGAGGTGTTACACGAGCCTAAAAGTATAATTTGAGGACTAAAATGGCCGTTTTAAAAGTTCAGATATGAAACTGAGCCTTGAGCAATAGCTCCAGGACCAAAACGGCTATTCTGCCTTAATTTTAATATTACAACTGATATGCATCATCTAAACTATTTAGAAGTTATCTCTATTACTAATAAAATTATACTAATTTTAGTATTACTAATAATATATAAAGGTAAGTCTGAATTAATTTTAATATGTTTAATCATGAAATACTTTTAGTTCATTTATATATTGATGACATTATTTTTATATAATTTAATTGATTTATTGATAAATATTTGATGTATTGAAAATACAAACTTTATATATTTTTATATTTTTAATTACTTAAGTATTTATTAATAAACATGTTATTTCTGATGAGTTGTATATTTACATTTGTTCTGTACTCATATGTAAATGGCCACGTGCAGTGATTTTGTTCTACGCACTAAAACTACTGAGATCAAGCAAGTAGGTATCTAAATGTGAATCCGAATGCAAAGTATCTGTTTTGCATGCACATCCGGTAATATTTGTATTCACATTCAATTATCTCAAATTAAAAATTGGTAAATAGTGCTACATGAAATCCATACCTATATTCGGCTATTCCATCTAAATCCACGTCCACCCCTACCGTCTGTCTTCTGTGCGGGGCTTTGGCTGTGGCGTGCACTTGTGCAGTCAGCAGTGCACTAGTGCAGTGCTTTTGCCTGGCCGGGGTCGTCCGTCTACAGCGGGTGCAACGTGAGATCGCGAGGCGAAGACCCGCGCACCAACCTCCAGTTCTTGTTTAGTTCTTCCAATTCTCCTCCAAATTCCACTATGTAAAAAGAAGATTCCCCGTCACATTAAAATGTCGATAAATGTATGGAGTACTAAATGTTGATGAAATCAAAAACTAATTGCACAGTTTTGTTGTACTTTGCGAGACGAACATTTTAAGCCTAGTTAGTCAAAATTTGAATAATTTTTACCAAATACAAACGAAATGCTATATGAATTCTGATACAGTGTTTTTCTTCCCAATTCCATGAACTAAAGGAGGCCCCATTCTCATGCTCGTTCCAACATTCTCGACGGATATGCCCGTGGCGGCGGGCGGCGCGGCGACCGCAGCACATGCGGCGCTGCTCCGATCACGTTCAGATGATTGCATTTGGTCAGCTGTTGGACAAGTCTTTGTCGTCTGCACTTTAATTCTGTGGGCAAAACACACGCGCCAATTATTATCGCATTGGTCAGATTATTACATCTATTTGCGAGACCAAGTTATAGATGCAGACACTCACATACATGAGCGCACACATTCATTCTACCCTATAAGCACCTCCGGCAAATTTTGAGATCGACGAATTCACCACAGACGTCTCGTTTTTAAGGGGCATGTCGCTTACCATTAAAAGAATAGCGCTACGAGCACCCGTGTAGTCAGGACCTAAATCTGGATGGACATCTTCCACCGCAAGAAATCCAATGCTCAGTTAGGCCTTGTTTAGATGTTGGAATTGGGAGGAGAAGTTGGAATAGTGTAGGTCACGTCGTACTGTAGCAACTTTTGTTTTTATTTGGTAAAAATTGTCCAAACTTTGACTAATTAGGCTCAAAATGTTCGTCTCGCAAAGTACAACAAAACTGTGCAATTAGTTTTTAATTTCATCTACATTTAGTACTCCATGCATGTGCCGACATTTTGATGTGACGGGGAATCTTCTTTTTGCATAGTAAAATTTGGGGTTGGATTTGGGAACTGAACAAGGGCTTAGCCTGATTATTGCGTAGCTAGCACGTAAAGCCAAAGCTTCTCGAGAGTTGAGTGAGGGCGACCTGCCCAATGCCGGCGCTGACCGCCGGCGCCGCTGTCGTCGTGGTCGAGATAGCTTTGGCCGTTTGGCGTACCACGTGTTTTCAAAGAGACCGCCAAACTGGTCCGGTTACGGACTACGGAGTTCATCTTTTCTCAACTGCTCTTGAATCATAATGCTGACATTTTCGGGAAGCATGAATTTGGGGCGACGTGGGCGGTACGACCGCGCGGGGATGACTGTGGCTTAAAGAGTTTAATGCTGACATTTTCGGGAAGCATGCAGAAGATGAACGCAGACCGACAGCTAGAGCTACTACTCCATCCGTTCAAGAAAACATGTAATTACTGGTTACGTGCCAGCAAAAGTAGTTTAGGTTTAACTAAATTTTTAGTAAATACTATTTACATTTATGACTCTAAATTAATTTATTAAAAAAATATATTTCATAATTAATTTATTAAGAAAATATATTTTATAATTAATCTAATGGTATTTATTTAATATTATAAATATTAATATTTTTAATATATAATTAATCAAACTTGAGGTAGTAAACCATGATACTATACTAGAATTGTATGTTTTTTTTTTTTGACGGACGGAGCAGGAACTGGCCAGCGTTCTCACCCCACCGGTCACCACCGGTACGGTGTCGCGAAAGGAACGGCTCTGACAATCCTCCCTCGCCGCCGAACGTTTCTTTGTCTCTCTCTGTTTTTTTTTGCGACACCGTTTCTTTTTGTCTCGCGCGGTGCCGTTCCTGCGCTGATAGCGGCGGCGGCGGCGGCGCGGCATCAATGCTCGCTTGCTTGGTCGTCAGAGTCACCGCTGCGGCTTGTCGTCAATGTACGGGTCCCTGTCGTCAAGTCAAAGTGCGGCGGGCGGCGGCGGCCACGGCGGTGCAGTTACACAGCGGGTGTGTTTAGTTCCGCGAAAATGTGTAAAAAAAGTACTATATCACGTTTTGGCTTTATTTGGTAAATAGTGTCCAATCGTTGACTAATTAGGTTCAAAACGTTCGTCTCGCAAAGTACAACCAAGCTGTACAATTAGTTTTTGATTTCATCTACATTTAGTACTTCATGCATATATCACAAGTTTGATGTGACAGAGAATCTTTTGTTTGCACAGTAATTTTTTTTTTTTTAGGAACTGAACACAGCCAGCGCCAGATCTGACTGACAGCGCCGGCGCCCATGATCTGACTCCTATGTGCTGGTGGCCTGGGACCCACGCGGCCACGCCGGTACGGCGGTACCGGGAGTGGCCGGGAAACGGGAATTGGAGCCGCACCATGCCACCATCACACTGGTCACATCCATTCGTGCGCGCAGCTCTCGTTTTCCTACACTTTTATTTAGGCCTTGTTTAGGCCTGGTTTAGGGCCTCGTTTAGTTCACGGAATTGGGAAGAAAAATATTGTGCATTTCGTTTCTATTTGTTAAAAATTATCCAAATTTTGACTAACTAGGCTTAAAATGTTCGTCTCGCAAAGTACAACAAAATTGTGCAATTAGTTTTTGATTTCATCAACATTTAGTACTTCATGCATTTGCCGACATTTTGATGTGACGGAGAATCTTCTTTTTGCATAGTGGAATTTGGGGAGAATTGGGGGAACTAAACAAGGCCCGTGTTTAGATCCCAACTCGGGTGCCCCGATTAATTAGACTCAAAATGTTCGTCTCGTAAAGTACAACAAAACTGTGCAATTAGTTTTTTTATTTCATCTACATTTAGTACTCCATGCATTTGTCGATATTTTGATGTGATGGAGAATCTTCTTTTTGCATAGTGAAATTTGGGGATGAAATTGGGAACTAAACAAGGGCAAGGGCTAGATTCCAGAATTTGGTCACCAAATTCACTATGCAGAATTCATATTCCCTGTCACATCAAAATGTCGGCACATATATTGAGTACTAAATATAGATGAAATAAAAAACTAATTACACAGTTTTGTTGTAATTTACGAGACGAATATTTTAAGTCTAATTAATCAATGTTTGGATAATTATTACCAAATAAAAACAAAATTGCTACAGTGTGACGGGACATCTACTATGCAAAGTTTGCCCCCAAACTTTGGTAACTAAACAAGGCCTTAGATACCTAAATTCATCCCCAAATTTTACTATGCAAAAAGGAGATTCCCCGTCACATCAAAATGTCGGCAAATGCATGGAGTACTAAATGTAGATGAAATCATAAACTAATTGCACAGTTTTGTTGTACTTTGCGAGACGAACATTTTGAGTCTAATTAATCAATTTTTGAATAATTTTTTGCACTAAAAAACAAAAACTGCTACAGTGTTCCTGCAGGAACACTGTAGCAGCCGGCGCCGATTCGGCGGCCCGACTTGGGCATCTAAACAAGGCCTTAATCTGGTTGGGTTCGCACGTGCGTGCCGTCAATCAAGTATATTATATAGTTTTGTGGTAGACTAGTTTCAGTAGGTTTCATAAGAGTTTTATAAATATTAAATAAGATATAACAATTTAGCAAATATGTTGATATGGCATAATATTAATAAAGATAGATAATCAATGTCTCATACAAGTAAACTGAGTTTCGTAGGGATAAAATTAGTCTACATTGTTCTCAATACATGGAGTTTTCAAAACTGAGACATCACTAGGATCGGCGTGAGGAAAGTCTCAATGAGGTTTTATGGGAGTATCACAGGCATTAAATAAGTTGTTGTGGCATGGTATGTTATTGATGAAGAGAGATATTATAAAAGTTTCATGAGATGAATTGCAATCCTCACCAAAGATAGCATGATTAGGAGGAGATGGTCTGGAAGCCCTACTTGCTACTTCTGTAATGAAAAAGAGAATGTACAACATCATCTTTTTCGATGTCGCACTGCAAAAGCTGTCTGGGCTGTTGTAGCTCATGCTATTGGTGCAAAGAACATTCCTAAATCCCTTAATCAGTGCTGGAATTAGTGTAAACTTTGGCTCCCTGCTGACAGACTTTTTCATACTTTGGGCATTGCAGCTATATGCTGGGTCATTTGGAAAATGCGAAACTCTATCTATTTTGAAGGCAAATCTGTGACCAGTCCTGCTACGATTGTGTGCTATGCATGTTCGCTTATGAGTTACTGGGCAGGTCTTTTAATGGTGGCTAACAGAGATGCTCTGGTGGCGGGTGTGAACACAATGCTGGCGATAGCGGTGAAACTGATGACCAAGAAAAAGGCGAAGCAAGGGCAGCTCCTGCTGAAGGATGGACAGAATGATGACCAAGACAGATGAAGCCTGCCAGATGCATATTGATCTGAGAGTGGTTATGGCTCTGTTGATACTTCTGTGATCTCTAGCAAACTACTTTTGTTGCCTGATAGGGTCTTTAGTTGTTAAGGCTCTTCTTCTTTATGTTGAACCTTTCAATCTCCTCTGTAAATCGTCTCATGCAGACGAATGTGTTCGAGTAGCTATGTTACCTGTCTTAACGCTCTTAGCTTTTTCTCTGTAAAACTCCCGAATGTTGTATTTCCGTTGATTTCAATGGGAACGGGGAGATTCCTTGCGTAAAAATAAAATAAAATGAATTTTATGGGATAAAACTTATCTACGCTGTTTCCAACCTATGAGATTCTTGGAAACAATGACATTTAGCGTCATTTGGCCATTCAGCATGTTTAATGTACATAAAACTCTCGTGAAACTCCATTGAGATCGGTTTTAGAGTCTTCGCCCCTATGCTCGAGCGGACCACATCCCCTCATCGGTCCCAAGTGCACGTCACCTCCATCATTGACTCTCCTGTCCATCCTCCGCCTATCCAATCGACAATCGACGCGAGCCTTTCATCTCCATCTCCTGCCACTAAATCGCCACCGCCTGTTGCTCCACTGCACTCTAACTCCTCTTCTTTACAAAATAAAAATTGACACATCTGGTGCCGGTTCGTTTAGAAAAATAATACTATATTACTTCACTCGTCTATATACTCCCTCCTTTCCTCAAAAAAAATCTATATACTCTAAATTTCAAACTGTAAGTCATTTTTGACTGACTTGCAATTTAGAATGGAGAGAGTATATTATTGTAGTTATTTGCCTTCTTTTTATTTTGCGTTGGAAATCAGTGTGCCTACCAGTAAGAAATTCTAGTTAACTTCTATTGTCTATTTCAGGATTTATGTATCCGTGAATCCATTATGCTACAATGTAACTTTTTAAGACCAAGGAATGGACACAACCTCAACGACTGCATCGACCAAACATGCACAAAAACCGATTTATTTATTAATATGACAAAATGATTTTTTATTTTTTATTTAGTTTTTCTTTCTGATGCTTTTGGTGCTAGGCTACAAGCTACCATTCTTCATATACGAGTACACAATTACAAAGTGAGTATTCAGATGTGGATGTTCTTACATCCGTGTAGATATGCACGGCCGCTAGTCTAGATATGGATGGACGTTCTCAATAACATCGAACACCTTACAATTTAAAATTTCAAAGTCTTATTACTTTAGTCTCGCTAGAAGTTTAATTATAAACTCGACCACATCATAAATTGTGAAGATAGTGTACTCCTATAGCACAGGCGCCACATTTGTGGCTAACTATTCTTTCTTTCCTTTTTATGCGATGAGGCTAACACTATTCTTTAGTGGTAGGCAATGTCAACAAGGGACTGATGGTAGGATTGCGTGCATGCATATGTTTATAAGGGGTGAGTATATGTTTGTTCTTTTATACGAGTGCCTGTTGAAGGATAAATGAATTGTTCATTTCTTTTCATCAGCAAGCTTTTGGGTTCAAATTGGTTGGTGCATGCATATCAAAGTCAGAGGTCTCAAGTTCAAATCCTGGTAGGCATAATCAAATAAAACAATTATTCCATGCTCCTATTCCACATCAGAGACACTTTTGGGTTGAACTGATTGGTGCAGACAACTTAATAGTGTCGGGTTGAACCGGTTGGTGCATGCAACTCAATAGTGTCCATGTCTATAATGTTTTGGGAACTGGTTGGTGCATCCAACTCAATAGTAGTGTCGGGTTGAACCGGTTGATGCATGTAACTCAATAGTGTCCATGTCTATAATGTTTTGGGTTGAACTGGTTGGTGCATCCTACTCAATAGTATCCATATCTATGCTGGATTTGTGAAAATAAAAATGAATTGCTCACTTCTCGACTTAATAGTGTCGGTTGAACTGATTGGTGCATGCAATTCAATAGTGTCCATGTCTATAATGTTTTGGGTTGAACTGGTTGGTGCATGCGACTCAATATTGTCCATATCTATGCTGGATTTCTGAAAATAAAAATGAATTGCTCACATCTCCCCATCATCTTAGCTTATTAAGCTTTTGAGTTGAATTGGTTTGTGCAAGCAACTTAATAGAGTAGGGTTGAATCGGTTAGTGCATGCAACTTAATAGTGTCCATGTCTATATGATTTTGGGTTGAGCTGGTTGTTCCATGCAACTCAATAGTGTCCATATACATACATTCTGAAAAGAAAAATGAATTGCTCACCTCTCCTATCAACTGAAACTTTTGGGTTGAATTGGTGGGTGCCTGCAACTCTACAGTGTCCATGTCTATAAGATATTTGTGAAAAGAAAAAGAAACAGTTCGACACGAGACAAGAAAGTGCCTGAGCCGGCCCATAATTTAATTAGTTGTGAATTAAGCTGAAACGTACAATGCAAAGGCCAGTCCCGTGCAAGACCATATTAGTACATTATTTCTTATTCAGTCAACTGGGACATTATGTATAATTGTTGATCCGATCCCTTCTTACCAGTTTCATTTGATAATAATGTGAATTGACATTGCGAGAAACGAGTGGGTTATTGAAATGACTCTGCGCTGGGATTGGAACTTCGAAAGGGACGGTTGAACTGCATGAGAGACGCCGACGCATACCTTGTCCTTGTAGTCACCGGCATCGCTAGCAAGCTAACCAGCTCCATCGGAGGCAAAAAGATAGGTCAGAATTGCTCCGTCACTGACTGGACCTATGTATGCGGAACCCGTTGATTGGGAACGACCAACTGTGGCTAGATCAGAGCAAAGTATGGTCCATGCCAAGAAATAGTTTATCCGTGCGTTTCTAGTCGACCAATCATGACTCGTGTGACGAGCAAGCGACTAAAAGCATATCGAAGCACAAAATAAAGCAAGGACCACAAACATTTGTGGTGGCTTGATGCATAGTGCATGGTCAACCAAAGGGTGCTCACCACTCACTTCGCTGTACGTGGCCGTGCGGCTGCATGCAAGCATGCATGCTTTGATTCATCTCACCATCGTTCGCCGCCGCCGGTGCAATTCACACCATTCCTCCCTCCGATTCCTACCGTCCTACGTCTCGTGCTTAAAATTCATATATAGCATGTCCCTAAAATACACACTAATGTTTAGGCTCAGGCGTCCGACCCAGAAAAAAAATCAAATCTCCCCACTTCAAACTCATCGTACTCATCTTCCCACTCCATGCTCGTCCGTCGGCCGTTCGCCCGCCCCGCTTCGCCACGGCACCGCCACCATCACGCGCGGCGCCTCAGTCGCCGCCACGCGGCCAGGAGAGGGGCCGTCGCTGGCCGGGCCCAAGCCAAGCACAGGCGCAACTGGCCGCTGCCAGGCGTGCCACCATCTGGCCACCGGCTGACCTGAACCGGTCGTTTCCCTGCTCTGCGTTGCGTCGTATGGAAGAAGGGTGAAGACACATGTTGCAAGCCTTATGTTTCAAGTGTTTCTGATGTTTCGTAAGTATATTGCAAGTGTTTTTATATGGATGTTGTAAAAGTATATTGGGATATTGCATATGTTGCAATGGTTGTACATGTATGTCGCAAGCTTCTGTTCTCAATGTTTCATCTATTTTTCCAGACGTATGTTGCAAGTGTATTTATTTGGATGTTGCATATGTTTCACATATATGTTGCAAGTCTTTTATCTGTATGTTGTGTATATTTTACAAGTGTTTTTGAGGTGTTTTTGCAAGTGTTTCAGATGCATGTTTCAAATATTTCACCTGTCTTCACACGTATGTTGCAAGTGTCGCATCTGAATGTTTCAAAAGTAGATCGGGTGATGCATCTCTCTCCTCGCCTTCTGCTGCCTCGCCTCGGCTCCTAGCGCCGGTTGGCATCTGCCGCCTTCTCCCCCTCTTTTCGATGCTGGTGACGATCGGGACGGCGCAGGCCCATGAAATGGTGATGAAAAACCGAGTGTACGTAGTCACAGGCGTCCAGACGCCCCATATGTCCAGATGTCCATGCGCTAGCAAGTCCGTAAAATATAAATCCGATCGAGAATATTTGCATCCATGCAAAGAGATCGTCTAAACTTGCATGCTTCATGGTTGTCAGGGCAGCTCGCCTCGTACGCAAACGCGCGGCCTCATGAATAACCGTACGCAAACGTGGATGTGGAATCGATTATTGCTTTCATACGCTGCTGTCATGCGGTGTCATGGTCTCTCTCATGGATTGAATGAAGATTCTGTCCGACTAACATGTTGCTTGGATATTAATAGTACCTCTTTTAAGATTTTTAAAAATAAATCAATTCCTAGAATCACGTTAAGTCAAACTATCCTAAGTTTATCCACCTTTATATGAAAGCAAGGGTAATGACATCCATGGCACCAAATAAGTATATTATTATAAAAATATATTTTATGATGTATCTAATGATACTAATTTGGTCATGCCATAAATATTGGTGTTATTTTCTATATAGACAGTCAAAGCTAAAATAGTTTAATTTAGGACAACTCTAGAAGTTGAGTTTAATTTGAAAGAGAGGGAGAGAGAGTGTGAAAGAAAAAACATGTTGCTTGGATAAGGCTACTACGGAATAAATTGAATGGGCTCCATGAACGAATTGAAGAAGCATAATTTGACCATTAATCTTCATTCTACAAAAAAAATACATTCCATGCGTGTGAGAGAGAGACAGAAAACCAACTGCTGTGACACTATATATATATATATATATATATATATATATATATATATATATATATATATATATATATATATATATATATATATATATACACACTCTCTCTCCCTCTCTTTCAAATTAAACTCAACTTCTAGAGTTGTCCTAAATTAAACTATTTTAGCTTTGACTGTCTATATAGAAAATAACACCAATATTTATGGCATGACCAAATTAGTATCATTAGATACATCATAAAATATATTTTTATAATAATATACTTATTTGGTGCCATGGATGTCATTACCCTTGCTTTCATATAAAGGTGGATAAACTTAGGATAGTTTGACTTAACGTGATTCTAGGAATTGATTTATTTTTAAAAATCTTAAAAGAGGTACTATTAATTTGATTAAAAACTGCCCACCGCATTAATTTTAAGGGGTCGAATTTTTTAACTTAATTTATAAGTTGATGAATACTCAAATCTTGAGGTTGAAATATTTTAACCAATGCGATATTATCGAAATCTTCTTCTGGTCAACTTCTAATATTTATTTATTTATTTATTAGTTTTGTAACTATCATCATCTTGATGCCCGATGGTATTATATTGGAACATTTCCCGGGCTCTATTGTTAATCTAAATCATCTTGATGTGAAGTGAACTAACCGCAACTGAACTATTTTAACGATTTGCTATATTTTTTATCTCGATCACGGAAAAGGTTTGCGCGTCTTTGTATTAAGGTAGAGAAAACAGTTTGATACAACATGCCTTAGGGGGTCAGAAGAATTTTACGTGGACGCTCAGAACATCCCTAGTGCACTGAAAGTTATATTGTTACATTGAACACTGATCAACCCGAATTGCGGCATCGGCTAGGAGGCTTATGCCCGGACTGCCATTCGGCGGTGGTGCCGCTTACGCGCACCCACGTTGTCGTCCAGTGGGAACAACTCACGAAGTGCCTGCATATTGTCGGGGTCACCGTTGAAGATTCTTTGTATGCCTTCATGGTCGACGTGAACGAAGAGGACATCTCACTGGTTAGACCCAGGCGCTTCAAGGGAAGGTCTTCACCTCGCTTGGACGCCGGGACATGAGACATGCTCTGCGCCGCTATCTGTCTGCTCCTCTTGGGGAGAGTGGGTGGTGCACGTCTGTCGTGGGCTACATCATCGCCGGGCAGCTTGGCAGTTGCCTCGTCTTTGTGAAGCATTTGAGGCGTCTATCGGCGGAGGTCATCTGAGGGGATGGAGTGTGGTTGACGACGTCCGTGGTAGTCACGACTATCGCGTGTCCCGGGGTGGCAGCCCTGACCAGCACTGGGTCAGGGCATGCCTCGGATCTAGTCCACGAGGCCGGGTTGTCCCCTATGGCGGCGTGACCTATGGTGGCCCCTGCACCGGTGACACGAAGGCGAGTGTTGATTACGGATAATCTTCAGTCTACCACGGGATGCCCCACGGTAGTAGAGTTTCGGCAAGGGTTACGTTTAGACCGCGATCTGGATGTTGAGGAGCAAGACGACAACCCAGACAAAAGATTTACCCAGGTTCAGGCCGCTCGGAAGCGTAATACCCTACGTCCTGCTTCTCGTGTTATCTGTGTTCTCAAGTATCGGAATACAATGAGGTGCTCAGCTCGTAGATCTGAGGACCGATCTAGGGCTGATTGAGTTGAAGATTAGATGCGTTCTAGGGGGGTCCCTGGCTGCTTTATATAGTCAGCCACCAGGGTTACAGAGGTCGGTTACACCAAGTCGTATCCTAGGAGGACACGAGCTATCCTAACCGATAAAGACTACTTGCGGGACAAGCTTCCTTGTACGTGATCCGAATTGAGGTCGGTTACGGACCACACCTCCGTCTTGATATCCAGCCCACCAGCCTGGTTGGCAGCAAGCTGGGCTTCGCCTGGTCTGGGCCATCTTGCCGAGCAGCCCGAGACTACCTATGAGGGTATACGGGGTCTATCCCCCCACAGCTAGTCCCCAAGCGCCATGTATTCTGATGCGACACGCCATTTTAACCTTCTCCGAATAGTGAGGCTTGAGTTCTTGACATCTCCGACCATCGTTGTCGCCGGAGAAGTAGGTTGTCCGAAGAATGTATGGTGCTCTTAAGAAGAAAGAAAAAGATTTCCGTCTCGGGAAGTGTGCCCACTTGTATTTCTGAAAAGAAATATAAGTGCGTCTTGAAGTGTAGCATCTTTGATCATCAGAGGCGTAGTGGTCGAAAAATAAGCACATTCACCGCGAGGTGAAGTGTGCCCACTTAGTCCCCGAGCCTGGTAGTAGGTGACGTAGGCACGTGGTGTCAGGGTCTAAAAAGAATTCCCAGTTAAGTTGAGAATCCAATCGTCGTACAGGCGATACGAGATGCACCGGCAGGTGCATCGTACCGATGTAGTCCCCGAGCTTGCTGGAAGGCGAGGTATGAGCCTTGTAGCAAGGTCCAAATGAGAAAAAATATCCCAACTGTATGCGAGTTGCCAGTCACATGTAGTTGAGACGCAAAGTCCCCGAGCCGTGGTCGGAGAGTGGTTGAGGCAGTCCCCGAGCACAGGTCGAGGAGCGAGCGACGAAGTCCCCGAGCCGTGGTCGGAGAGTGATCGAGGCAGTCCCCGAGCACAGGTCGAGGAGCGAGCGACGAAGTCCCTGAGCCATGGTCGGAGAGTGATCGAGGCAGTCCCTGAGCGTAGGTCGAGGAGCGAGCGACAAAGTCCTCGAGCTGTGGTCGGAGAGTGATCGACGAAGTCCCCGAGCGTAGGTCAAGAAGCGAGCGATGAAATCCCCGAGCCGTGGTCAGAGAGTGATCGAGGCAGTCCTCGAGCGTAGGTCGAGGAGTGAGCGACGAAGTCCCCAAGCCATGGTCGGAGAGTGATCGAGACAGTCCCCGAGCGTAGGTCGAGGAGCGAGCGACGAAGTCCCCGAGCCATGGTCGGAGAGTGATCGACGAAGTCCCCGAGCGTAGGTCGAGGAGCGAGCAACGAAGTCCCCGAGCCATATGGTCAGAGAGCAGTCGAGGCGCGAGCGACGAAGTCCCCGAGTTGTGGTCGGAGAGTGATCGAGGCAGTCCCCGAGCACTGGTCGAGGCGCAAGCGACGAAGTCCCCGAGTCGTGGTCGACGAAGTCCGTGGTCGACGTGGTCCATGGCCGTAGTCCGTTCCCGTTATAGGGAAGTGGATCCTGCCGTCGTGTCCCTTGGGATCGCTCTGGAGCTGGACGACGACGCTGCTGAAGAGCTCCGGGCCTCCTCTGCTCCTACCGCCACAGCCTTGGTAGAAGACATGGTGCTGATCGAAGATCCTGTAATGACAGACGGTGGTCAGTAGGCAGCCATGTAGAAACATTATGTATGAACAATATGTTTAGGAGTTAAACAGAGCATGAGGTGCTCAGAAACTCGTTATGGCAATGTATATTTCAGGCGTTTACTTAAGCGTGTGATAAGTATTTTGCCGTTTCTAAGTTTTACTTTATGCATAACTAAACACATAAAGTTTATTTCGAAAGTATGTGTCGACATCCAAGTTTTATCCTTGCTCTTGAAGCGACTAGCTCAGTTAGGTGACCCAGGGACGCACTAGTGAACAGCGCGATGCGCCAGGATCACTAGGTACGATCCTAAGTACCGTTAGAGGACAACCATCGGATCTCCTAGTGCTGAGTAGCGCGGAGCTGTAGCACATCGACAGAGGACCGAGACGTGGTGTCTTGTCAAGTCGTTCTCGGCGAGCAAGAATAAAGTTTGGATGTGACATATGCAGGGTGCATGTATGCAAGGTGTGTACAAAACCCTTTTAAAGAAGATTGCAACTGGAAAGCAGAGAGAGACGAAAACTTCCATTATATAAAGAAATAAATTAGAGGTGATGAAATACATATCTTAGGATTTACACGTGGTAGCGTATGAGCAGCTCTATGTGCCATGAATTAGGCTCTTCAACACCTTCTAATGTCTCCAACCGATAGGATGTTGGGCGTGTGACGGCCTTTACCCTGAACGGTCCTTCCCACCTTGGTGATAGTTTATGGAGGCCATCGGTCTTTTGAATCCGACGGAGCACGAGATCACCGACCACGAACAAGCGTCCTCGGACGTTGCGATTATAGTAGCGACGTACGGCCGCTAAGTACTTGGCGGTCCGAACACACGAATCCAATGCCTGTTCTTCTTTAGCGATGATGTCGACATCCCTGGCAGAGTTGGAAACGTCTTCGTTGTAGTAGGCGACTCGTGGTGATCTGAATGCGACTTCAGCTGGTAGAACAGCCTAGGAGCCGTATACCATGAAATATGGTGATACTCCGGTATTTCGACTGAGTTGGGTGCGCAGTCCCCAGACCACAGCAGGGAGCTCCTGGAGCCACCGACCAGGTTTGAGAACCTTGTCCACCTGGTAGACTCGCTTCTTGAGAGCGTCGAGGATCATTCCATTTGCTCGTTCTACTTGACCGTTTGCTCTGGGGTGAGCGATGGAGACGTATTTAACTTTGATGCAGTTGTCTTCGCAAAAGTTGAAGAAAGCATCGCTTGTGAATTGTGACCCTAGATCGGTGATTATAGAGTTTGGGATGCCAAACCTATGGATAACCTCGTCTAGAAATTGTACGATCTTCTCAACGGTGGCTTGCTTGACTGGTTTGTACTCTATCCACTTGGAGAACTTGTCGATGAGCACGTAAACAGAAGCATAGCCGCCGGGTGCTTTTTTTGAAAGGACCGATCATATCCATTCCCCAGCACGAGAAGGGCCAAGCAACTGGAATGGTTTGCAAATCATGTGCTGGGACATGGATCTGCTTAGCAAACATTTGACAGTTTGCGCATCGCCGCACATAATCTTCGGCGTCAGTAACAGCTGTAGGCCAGTAGAAACCTGCTCGGTAAGCTTTGCCGACCAGTGTCCGAGAAGCTGCATGGTTACCGCACATACCCTCATGGATCTCTTTCAAGAGCTCGAGGCCCTCTTTCTGGGTAATGCACTTTTGGTAAATGATGGACCTGGGTCCTTTTCGCATTAGTTCACCGTTGACCATGGCATAAAGCTTGGCTCTGCGGACCAATTGCTGGGCAGCAATCTTGTCTTCCGGAACTAGGTGTTCATTCAGGTATTTGATGAAGGGCTCTCTCCAATCTGTCTGGGGAGGCACTACCTGCTCGGGTAGCTCTGTACCTTCATCAGCTTCCTGCTGACCTGGCGACTCATTGTCCTTCGTATTGTTACTGAGCAGTGCGACTAGATCTGACAAGGTAGGAGAGACCAGCTCGGTTTCCTGAGGTACGGGATCTAGAGTCTGTATCTCAACCATGTTGATGACGTGCGTTGGATCTACCGGGACGTGGTCCGCGCGTAGTAGTCCGGCGTGATGACGCTGAGTACTGCGGGAGTACGTTGCGGTTGTGTTGTCCATCCCGAAGGGAAGGACTGTTCGGTTGACCGCAGGCGTTGTAGATGCATTGGCCGGAGCCGTTGTGGTCTGCGGTCTGTGTGCTCTGCGATGTCGTTGTCGGACAGGGGTGAAGCCAGAGAAATCTAGCTCTTGGTGAAGCTGGTTGCGAGCAGTCTCGACTAGATCCAACATCTCCACCAAACCATGACCCTGTCGGTCGATTAGCTCAATCAGATCTGAGTTGTCAATGTGCCTCCTCTGGTAGCGAGGAAGCTGTCTCCGGGGGGCCTGGGCGGCCATCCTCTCCGTGGCCGCTGAGGACAACACGGAATCTTGCGCAACTGGTGCTGGGACCAGCGGCGATGACCTTGGCGCGGTGACCGAAGGTGCAGCAAGCGGTGCTGTGACCGGCTGAACAGCAGGTGGTGCTGGGACCATCCTGGACGCTCCCGATGACGTGAGGGCTGTAGCTACGCTCGTGGTCCAGGTGAAGGATCCGACGGTGAGCGTGTAGCCGGCTTGGAAATCCATGGAAGCGGGGAAGGAAACCATCTGGATCGCCTCAAGATCTAAAACACCAACCCCTACCTGGCGCGTCACTGTTGATTACGGATAATCTTCAGTCTACCACAGGATGCCCCACGGTAGTAGAGTTTCGGCAAGGGTTACGTTTAGACCGCGATCTGGATGTTGAGGAGCAAGACGACAACCCAGACAAAAGATTTACCCAGGTTCAGGCCGCTCGGAAGCGTAATACCCTACGTCCTGCTTCTCGTGTTATCTGTGTTCTCAAGTATCGGAATACAATGAGGTGCTCAGCTCGTAGATCTGAGGACCGATCTAGGGCTGATTGAGTTGAAGATTAGATGCGTTCTAGGGGGGTCCCTGGCTGCTTTATATAGTCAGCCACCAGGGTTACAGAGGTCGGTTACACCAAGTCGTATTCTAGGAGGACACGAGCTATCCTAACCGATAAAGACTACTTGCGGGACAAGCTTCCTTGTACATGATCCGAATTGAGGTCGGTTACGGACCACACCTCCGTCTTGATATCCAGCCCACCAGCCTGGTTGGCAGCAAGCTGGGCTTCGCCTGGTCTGGGCCATCTTGCCGAGCAGCCCGAGACTACCTATAAGGGTATACGGGTCTATCCCCCCACAACGAGTCCATAGTCCACTAGGTAGTCTTCGTCGGAGAACGGTTGTCTACCAGTGATGCATCCTCTCCGTGGCGGCGTGACCTATGGTGGCCCCTACACAGGCGACAACGGAGGCGAGTTCATCGTCCATGGGTAGTCTTCGCTGGAGAACGGTTGTCCGCCAACGATTTGCTATATTGCACCCAACAAAATGTAATACAAATACTTCTACTTCATTCCGACGGAGAGAGCGAGGGAATGCCCATTAGACGACAGCAATGAGCAATTTTATCTATTGTACAAATAATTGCGGAGTAGACTATGATCAAGTAGATTTATCATTACTGTCTCGCGTGGTGTCATTGAATCCAAAGATTGTGGACACTATTATTTAATTTTAGAAAACTCCAGCCTGTGACTCTGTGAGCCTGTCACACATCAAGTTGGAGTTTTGGTAACAGAATTAAATTAATAGATTTATATTTTTCCTTGCTGAAAAAGTTGACAACGTTACAGGGACAGGGAGAGACCAACTCGCATAGACATGGCTACATGGGCAGGGCTATGCGGGGGCGAATACAACCGAGAACACCATCGAGATTTAATAAATTTTTTCTTAAGCCTTAATAATGTTTTTATTTAAAAGATTTTTAATTTTTTATTTATCTTGTCAACGGAGCCAACAAGTAGAGCTAAATTTCCCTAATTCTATTTTTTAAAATATATACTATCCATGAGACAAGTTTAGATAAGGATTATCTTTATTGAGCCCTTTGCGTAAAGTATACATCAGTATACATGTTGTCACGTATGTGCCTGATTGAGTGCTGTCTATACCATGCTATATTAATATTACCTCCTTTGGCCATAAGTACTTGTCCGTTTCGGTAATATCCGGTTATAAGCATATAAAGGTCTAATTGTCAATAGCTTTCAAAATTTTTAGTTTGAAAAAATAACACACACAAATATGGGTTGCTAGATTGGTCTTAGAATATACTACTTCTGTGAGCCCATTAAATTTATAATACATTCTAGGACAAAATAGTGTTCAAATCATGCATTTAATATTTTAATGTAATAAAAAAAACGTCAAATCACAGTTGCCACTTGGAGTAATAAGTTCTAAAAAAAATCAGTTGGTAAATCAATGAGTTTTTCAATTAGCAAAAAAAAGTTAAGTGTATATTTGTTGGGTTCCTCCAACGGTTTCTAAAATCTCACACCATTTAGAATCTCGAACTATTTTTAAATCACACCAGACATTTTTTATGCTTTCTTTCTTGTACATGTGCATTGGAACTTGTCGGTGTTTCGTACCACCGATGAGTAAATTTGTGTTGCGCGTTTGGCCCGGATGGTATGCTAAGAGGACACAAGGATGTATACTAGTTCGAGCAGAATGTCCCTACGTCCAGTCGTTGCTGCTAGTGTTACTAGCACTGAAGCTTACAGTAGATGTTACAAACGGGCGAGAGAGGGATGAGATCCCAAGTCTCTGGTGAAGTGGAGTTGAAGTGCTTGAGATTGCTCGGAGGACTCTCCAGAGCTTCCCCAGATGGGGCGCCCAACCTTCCCTTTTATAGACCAAGGGAAGGAGCCGGGTACACGAGAGAGAAAGAGGAAAAGAAGAAAGAGAAAAACCGAGAGGAAGGAAGCCCTGGGGCTGCGTCACCCTTCTCCTCCCATAGGCGGATCCTGCCGGTCCTGCAGACGACAATGGAGGCGCGCGCACGTCGCGACCCTGTTTGTCACTAGTGCTATAGGCAGGAGCCGCCGCCCAGTCATGGCGCCCCGTCCCGTCTCGGCATGCGGTATGGTCAACATACCCCCTTGACAGGAGTCGCACGGGGATTTAAGCAGCACAGTGCTAGTCCGCCTGACGCTGTTGGAGACGTGAGTGCCCAGGTATGGCCTGGCGTGGCCGCCGGTCACGCCGGGACGCGTCCGCCCCCTCTCTAGCGTTAGGGACATGGTCCTGGGCTCACATCCCGCGTCCGTAGTGGTTGGGGGCAGTATGGGCCCTTGCGGGAGCCCGCGCCCGGCCCGAGGCCAAGTCCGCAATCCCCGGGTTGGGTGAGGCGGAATCCCTCCTAGGGGGCCGAGTGAGACGGATCCCGCGCACCTAGGGTCGAGTGAGGCGGAGCCTTTCCCCAGAGGGGTCGGACGTGGCCGGGCCCGCGCCCTTAGGATCGGGCGAGACTGAGCCTTTTCCCGGGGGTCGGATGTGACCGGGCTCGTGCCCTTAGGATCGAGCGAGGCGGAGCCCACACCCTCGGGGGTCGGGCGAGGCAGAAATCGTTTTCTTAGGGTCAGATGACGCTGTAGCCATGCTTTTATTCGTCTGGGTGAGTTTAGTGTTGATGATCATTAGCTCCTTTTCTCCGGGTACCCTAGTATTGGTACCCGACAGAACTCTATCCTTCTGTTTATTCCTCTCCACGTCATTTCATCTCCAGATTGGGCGACCGATACGCACGTATATTTCCAAGTGGTTGGGTCGATTTTTCTAAGTGCAAAAAGTTTAGGAGTTGAGATAGGGAGTCGTTTGAGAGGGTTTTTTAATCTTCCCAAAAAATCAAGATTGTGAGTGGGTTTTGGAAACTCTTAATAGAGTTTTTTATAAGATCTAAGTGAGACCATTATTCAACGAGTAAGAATCTGATTTAGCTAGCTTTAAGTGAGACCATTGGAGACGTCCTAAGCTAGGCTGTTTGATCAGCTATAGCTTTTTTAGCTGCTAGTACTTTATTTTGGTCAATTCTAAACAGAGTCAAATGTGTATAAACCTTACTACTCTGCCCCATCGATGATACCGAATACATATAGTTAGGGTCTATTTGGAACGTAGGAATTTCACAGGAATCTCGCAGGAATTTCACAGGAATCAGTTCAATTTCACAGGAAAAACGTAGGAACAAGAATTTTTTTCCCGTAATCCGCCCTTAGATTAGATTCATCGTGAAATATACCTGGCGGATCTACCCATCGGCCAACCTGGGCGCGCGTACCACACACCCCCAAAACAACGGTTTCTAAAGAGCTCACCTCACGAGATTGATTCAGATGCAAACATGCAGCAATTTCAGTATGTCAGTGATCCATTTAGAAGTCTAGAACTAGACTCAAACTCAAGCTTGTACGGTTTTGAACTCTTGACCTTATGTGACAATTGGCATTCCTTCTACTGAACAAAGCAAGCTGCAGCAGTGACGAAGCCAGAAAAAATATTAGCAGGGGCTAAACACGCATCTCAGACGTCCAGCCTTCCTTCTCAAGACAACGATGACGGAAATTTGTAAGCGGGGCTCAGGGGAGCTCCATGGGGTAGGGGGGGCTCTAGCCCTGGCTGCCCTACCGCTGGCTCCGTCCGTGAGCTGCAGCAACAAGTCGCAGGCCCTTATGCTGCGTTGATCACCATTCACCAGTGACGCCACAACATGATAAAGCAAACTGCTTGTATACTGTAGCAACTGGTACCTCATTGGATTGACTGCGAGCTCTGCCACCGTAAATTGGTAATCGCTCCAGCATAAAGGATGTCGTTTTGGACAGCGACACAGTCTTAAAAAATAACTTTGACCATTACTTTTTGCTATAAATTATTTGTAAAATATAGTCAATATATACTTTTATAAAACTACATTTCGAGATAAATCTACTTACATCGCTTTCGTATTTTTAAACTCAACCCAAAGAATTTATTTTTAGTTAAAGTTTAAAATGTCCAACTTAAGATAACCTCAAAACAACATCCTTTAGAAAACCGGCCAGTGGGAGTATCACAAATATTGACCTTCTTTAGGACAAAACTATTATTCTCTAACAACCTTGTAGATATTCATCACACGAATCAAGAAAACAAAATATCCTTCAATGAGTATCTATACGCCTACACTATCATAAAGATTATACGCCAACCTGAAAAATATTGTACGACATCATCTCTCTGTAATCTTGAACACTGCCACGAGCATGCCAGGTATACAATTGTAATGTAACTAGCCATGAATCTGCACACATATCATCAGGGCTTGCAGCCAGACGGACAAGGAAGGCATTTAAACGGGCGCGCAAAATAACCTCCGGGATATCCGCCCACGCGCGGTATGTAACGAACTTCACCAGATCGGCGGGGATCAAATCAAACCGCTTTTGGCGGCGGCGGCCAGAATCCACCCACGCCGAGTCGTCGCCAGAACAGCCTCCACCCCCGCAGGCCGCAGCCCTCCCCGCGCGTGCGCGCGCACACGCGCGTATATAAAGATACTACCCCGCGCGCATCCTCGTCCACTGCACCACCCTCCGAGTCCCACCCCCGCCGCCGCAAGAACCATGATGCCGATGGCGCTGCAGGCGCCCGTCGTCGTCGTCGTCATCCTCGCAGCCCTCCTCTGCTCGCTCTCGCTCGCCGCTGCTGCGGCCGGCGGCGGCGGCAAGGTGTCGTCGTACGTGGTGTACCTCGGCCAGCACGCGCACGGCTCGGCGCTCGGCACGCACGGCGCCGAGGAGCTGCAGGCGCTGGAGCGCGGCGCCGCCGAGGCGCACTACGACCTCCTCGCCGGCGTCTTCGGCGGAGAGTACGGACGCGCCGCGATCGCTATGATTTCTTTTTCCTTTTATAAGATTGATTGATGAGATGCGCAACGCAATGCCTTGCAATGCAGCAAGGAGAAGGCGCGGGAGGCGATCTTCTACTCGTACACCAAGCACATCAACGGCTTCGCCGCCAACCTCGACGCCGCCGCCGCCGCCGAGATCGCGAGTGAGCCCGCTTCTATTCTTCCGGCGACCGCTTCGTGGTCACACTGACTAATCTAATTATTTTTTTCCTGCGAATTGATCTCTTTCGACTACTAATTCTTGCCCCGTTTCTTTCTTTCTTATCTTCTGACCAGAGCAACCCGGCGTGATCTCCGTGTTCCCCAACCGGGGCCGCAAGCTGCACACGACCCGGTCATGGCAGTTCCTCGGCCTCGCCGGGCCCGGCGGCGTCCCCCGCGGCGCGGTGTGGCGGAAGGCCAAGTTCGGCGCCGACACCATCATCGGCAACTTCGACACAGGTCAGCTAGCGCTACCTACCTGCGCCGATCGATCCCTCCGCCATTGCCGCCGTTTACCCCGTCGCTTCGGTGTTCTCCGTAGCCGTCGTCTTCGAGGCAGCAGTTGGCGATAAGATGCTGTAGTACCAGCCGATGCTATCGATTCGCCCGTAAACATCGTCATCACCATCCTCGTCTGCCTCGGCGCCCGCCAAACAACAACGCCTTTCTTTATTGACTTAATTAATTAACTACTAATCCGTCAAACAGGAAGACGTACGCTCTCTCCTTAATCCTTCAAAAAGAAAGCACACACGCACGCGCGCGCTCTTTTTACGCCTTTCTGCAGCAAACTATATATGTCAATTCTTTCCTGTTTGATTGATCATGATATATACAGTTGACTTGATTTTGACTCGAAGTATGTAGTGGTAGAAAACTGGAGTGCTGCCAAAAAGAGGTTTTCATCTTTTTGTTTGCTACTGGGGGTAAACTGTTTTTGTTGGACTGGCTATTACGTACTCCCTTTGCTCCAAATTACAGGATGTTTTCACTTTTCAGATTAAAACTAGGTATTTTGAAAAATGCCAGAACGGAGGGATTATTTGTGTTCTTTGGAAACTGAACTTCACAAATTTTGATAGAGCATAGTCAAAGGGTGGTTGAACGGCATTATATTTTCAATAAAAATTGCGTATTAATAGGAAGTGGTTGAGAAATTGACCAAAAACCGGAGTTAATCGTCGTAAACTGGTACGATGAGCATGCAGTACAGGAACTAAAATTCAACCTGCCCAGTATTTCTACCAACATGTCCAGTTCAGCGGGCCCGCATCTAGAAGACCAACGATTGTAGCATCTCTATCCATTTGATTTAGCACCTAAACTTTTGCATTTATCTCATACTATGCAAACTGAGATGCACATGTCCCTTCTTCTGATTAATTAAGAGCCATGGAGCAACACATCCACAGTGCCTTTCTAAAAAACACATCCACGGTGTTTTTTTTTTCGAGAACATGCTCGGCACATATTTCATTAAGTAGAGAATAAGAGTTTCGTTACACTGCAACAGTAATCCAAAGATTACCGTTGGACACCCCGGAACCGGCTCGCCCGTGGTTGTAATTACATAAAGATATCAGTCGCGACTAAGAAGGGGAACTGACTCAAACCGCACGCAGAAGCGAGTGCCAGTAGCCCACCGCAATCCACGCGGTGACCTCGTCCTCGATAGTCTGGAGCAGCTGCGGTACTGACCTACATCCACAGTGTTTTAGCTGTTGACTTTACCCATCAATCAAGTAGCAAATCGACAGGCCCAGTTCATCAGTAAAAAAGGCACAGGACCATCCAATGATCCGGCACTGGGTGATGTGTGCATTCCTCCTAACTTTCTCTGCATGCTCTTTGCTCTGTGGTCCTTTATTAGGCGCTGCTGGTGAACTCATTAGATTCAGATGCTGCAGCCAAGGCCTTGGTGGACACCGTACCTAAAGAGTGTTCTGCACGCCTGTGTTCAAAATACCTGAATTTCCTGTGTTCAAAATACCTGAATTTTCTTCTCATTTTGACTTGAATTACATATATATCCGGATGTCGTTTTTGTATCATGTGATATATCCATGTGGAATTAGGCATGCTTTTGTTGTCTCACTGTGTTTGTGTGTGCTTTCGTGATGCAAAGGTGTGTGGCCGGAATCTCAGAGCTTTAGGGATGATGGTCTGGGGCCTGTTCCATCCCATTGGAAAGGAGCCTGCGACAAAGGCCAAGATGATAAATTCCATTGCAACAGGTAATTATAAGGCATAATTAGTGGTATATGTATTTACTGCAATTTTACACTTTCGCGAAAAAATATTAACTGCTTTGACTGCGAAACAAGAACCTTTTGGATTGTTGTTTGACAAACCTTTAAAACTCTGACCACAAATGTCTTAAAAAAACATATAGTAGATTGAAGATTGATGTTACTCGATTCACCATGAAAAATACTCCCATAATTCTATTACATTACACTTTTCATTAAGGTTTCATATATTTATAGATATATTGTTAGTCATAAACCATTACATTGGGGACATGAAGGTCCAACTTGTTATCTTTCAAGAAGTCTTGAGTGTTGTTTAGAAACTCTGCTCCGATCCATTCTTGGAGCGTATCCAATCCTGCGTATGTGATGCCAAAAGGTTGAGTTGCTTGGTTTGGTATGGTGTAGCACTACGAGTATGGATGGGGTTGATTGAGTTGAGTGTGAGACCACCACATTGCACGCATGGCTGTGAGCGTGAGACCACCACCAGTGGATGCCTTAGATCAAGCGGCACTGATCATCATGGGCATCCATCCATGCATCATGATTGAGCTTGATCCCACTCAACAGTGCTACGACGTTGATTGATGGCGCGTCTCAACTGTAGATTTTAGAGACCTTTCAAAGATTCTCAGCTGAAAAATAGAAGGAAACCAGTATTGTCCTGAAATAAAATGGAGTAGGCTCAATCAAGTTTCTTTTTTGTTTTCCAAATGTGAAAGATTTATTCATGAGCATTCTAGAAACCAGAAAAGTTATACTGGAATAAATACTGAATATCTGAAGTTAACCTAATTGCTCTGCATATACTGAGCAGGCAAAACATTCATTCTTGTTGCTCAAATTTTCCCTTGATATCCGTAATACTTTACTTCAAAGAGAAACCTATAAATAGTAGGGAGGCAATGCCAACATCGTCATCAACCACTGTACTACATACAGGGATATCATTGTGAACTTTAGAGAAGATGGGGTTGGATTTTATTCTCAGCCTTTTCTTTGCTTTTTTTCTGAACGTAGTCAATTTCTAGTGTCACTTTAAATCAATAGTGCGTTCTCACTTCCAGAGTGGACAGGGCATTTCAGCAAGCGTCATGTCCTGATTAAGTAGTTGTCTGCCCTTCGATGCAAAACAGTTGCTATGACTATGAGCCAGCAGTAGCAAGCCAAGATCTAACTGAAGCAAAACGATGCCACTAGTTAAAACTTTTGTTAACCTGCAATGTTCTGTATTTTACTGTAATGTAACCCCAAAAGTTTATGATTTGAAGTGTTTCATACGCCCATAATGCTGAATTTGGATAGAAAGCTATCTTTTGTGGAATAAAATCTTGTTTAGATAGATCGAGTTCTTCATGTCCTGATCGCCGCCTTTTGATCCCTTCTATTTCCGGTCGACGGGCGTGTGTGTGTGTGTGTGTGTGTGCAGGAAGTTGATCGGCGTGCGCTACTTCAACAAGGGCTACGCGGCAGCGGCAGGCGCGCTGAACGCGTCGACGAACACCCCGCGCGATCCGAACGGGCACGGCACGCACACGCTGTCGACGGCGGGCGGGTCGCCGGTGCCTGGCGCGTCGGTGTTCGGGTTCGGCAACGGCACGGCGTCGGGCGGGTCCCCGCGCGCGCGCGTGGCGGCCTACCGCGTGTGTTTCCCGCCCGTGAACGGCAGCGAGTGCTTCGACGCGGACATCCTGGCGGCGTTCGACGCGGCCATCCACGACGGCGTGCACGTGCTGTCGCTCTCCCTGGGCGGCGACCCCTCCGACTACTTCGACGACGGCATCGCCATCGGGTCCTTCCACGCCGTCCGCCGCGGCATCGCCGTCGTCTGCTCCGCGGGCAACTCGGGGCCCGCGCTCGGCACAGCCTCCAACCTCGCGCCGTGGCTCTTCACCGCGGGCGCCAGCACCATGGACCGCGAGTTCCCGTCGTACGTCGTCTTCGACCACACCAAAAAGGCCAAGGCATGCAACTCCTCCTCAGAATCTCCTCTCGCTAGACCGCCGCACAGCGGCCTCACAAAGATCAAGGCACGCACGCCGCCTCACGCTCACCGGAATCATTTCTTGCAAGTATAGATTTCGTTGCAGTTTTGCTTATCCATGGATCGATCGTCCTTGCAGGGTCAGAGCCTGTCGATCACGACGCTGCCGGAGAAGACCTCGTACCCGTTGATCGATTCGGTGAAGGCTGCAGCTGCCAATGCAACCACTAAGGACGCGTACGTGACTGACAGTCTCCAAATGATCACCATTCACCCGTGATGATACTTTTGCTGATATTTATTACTGATAAATAATATAATTGTGATGATCAATGGTGTGCAGGCAGCTGTGCATGATCGGGGCGCTGGACCCGGCGAAGGTGAAGGGCAAGATCGTGGTGTGCCTGCGTGGGATCAACCCCCGGGTGGCCAAGGGCGAGGCGGTGAAGCAGGCCGGCGGCGTCGGGATGGTGCTCGCCAACGACGTCACCACCGGCAACGAGATCATCGCCGACGCGCACGTGCTCCCGGCCACGCACATCAAGTACAGCGACGGCCTGCACCTCTACTCCTACCTCAACTCCACCAAGTAAGCAGTCGTTTCATTCCTGCCGCCAGCCTCGCTCAAGGTTTCTTTCTCTCTTGTGAGGGAGGAGGCATTGACACTGTTGCTGCTGTCATGTCACCTGCCAGGAATCCGACCGGCTTCATCACTAAGCCGGCGACTGTCCTTGGCACGAAGCCGGCGCCGTTCATGGCCGCCTTCTCGTCGCAGGGGCCCAACACCATCACTCCAGAGATCCTCAAGGTTCTTGAATCTTGACTGACCGATCCATCCTTGAACGAAGCTCTCCTGCGGCGGCGGACGGCTTGACTGATGTTTCTCATGTGTGCTGCAGCCCGACATCACGGCGCCCGGAGTGAGCGTGATCGCCGCGTGGACGCGCGCCAACTCGCCGACGGACCTCGCCTTCGACCCGCGGCGCGTGGCCTTCAACTCGGAGTCCGGCACGTCCATGTCGTGCCCGCACGTCTCCGGCGTCGTCGGCCTCCTCCGCACGCTCCACCCGGAATGGAGCCCCGCCGCCATCAAGTCGGCCATCATGACCACAGGTAAGCCGCCGCGCCGCGCCATTTCACCATGGACGTACGTTGGTTGGACGCTGACGGTCGTTTCGCATGAACGCAGCGATTGAGGTGGACAACAAGGGAGAGCTCATCCTCAACTCGTCGTCCCGGTCGTCAAGCCCCTTCGGCTACGGCGCCGGCCACATCTACCCCACCCGCGCCCTGAACCCGGGCCTCGTCTACGACCTCGGCGACAAGGACTACCTCGACTTCCTCTGCGCGCTCAAGTACAACTCCACGGTGATGGCCATGTTCAACGGCGCGCCCTACACGTGCCCCAGCGGCGAGGCGCCCCACCGCATCACGGACCTCAACTACCCGTCCATCACCGTCGTCAACGTCACGTCCGCGGGCGCCACGGCGCGGCGCAGGGTCAAGAACGTCGGCAAGCCCAGCACGTACAGGGCCTTCGTGGTCGAGCCCGCCGGCGTTTCCGTGGTGGTGAACCCCTCGGTGCTCAAGTTCAGCGCCAAGGGGGAGGAGAAGGGGTTCGAGGTGCAGTTCAAGGTGAAGGACGCCGCGCTCGCCAAGGGCTACTCGTTCGGAGCGCTCGTCTGGACCAACGGGAGGCAGTTCGTGAGGAGCCCTCTTGTGGTCAAGGCAGCTTGATTGGTTGAGCTCATGGTGTAGGGTTTTAGGAAGCAGGTGTAGAGAGGATGCATGATTTGTTAAAACTGAGGCTGGGAACTTGGCCTTTGGTTCAATAAATCATATATATAAAAGCAAGTTGTTTCTACTTTCTCTGTAACAAACAACTTAATCTGTGGTAGAACTGTAGAAATTTGCTAATATTGAACTGTAGAAATTTGCTAATATTGAACTCTCGCTGTTTAACAAACTAGTAAAACCCTTCTGGACTCAGAAAGGGAACACATTCAACTTAATTTAAATTTAAATTTTATTCAACTTAATTTAAAATTTTTATAAGTTTCTCAGAACTTCATACAGACAAATCAATCATTTGACTTGTAATTTTAAGCTTTCCATTTTGTAACCCAACTTTTGGAGTCAGAAAAGGTACACATTCAACTTAATTTAAAATTTTCTTACAAGTTTCTCAGAATTTCACATTAAGTTCGGCAAATCAAACTTTTGACTTTGAATTTTAAGCTTTCCACTTTGTAACCCAACTAGTGAAACTTCTCAGTACCGTACACTATGAGTCATCATTCAAAATTGATGGCCACATAGTCATCATTCAAAATTGATGGCCACAGCAGATGTGGATTAAAATGGATCGGCACAGTAGATGTGAATTCTCTTCTTCTTTCTTTTTTTGCTAGTTCTTTCTCACTTAAAGGCCCCAAACCATAAGAGGAGAAATCTTCACAGTTTTCTCTGCATTCACGTGTCTATCAGTCTATGTATCAGGTACAGAAAACAAGTGTTTGTTCTTAGAAACAAGATAAAAAAAATGAAGCATCTCTAAAAGTAAAGCCCTTTAACTGGCCAAACAGTGTCCTAGTTCTTTAATCACTTTCACATGAAATATTCAACCCTGGAAAGGGTGGCTGCTCTCACGAGTCTAACCACCAAACAAGAATGCAGCAGCTTGCTCCTCATTCCCGTTGAACAGCTTGAGCGCTTGTATTACAGATGCCCTGTCAAAACCAAGCTCCACAAGCTTCGTGACTTTCGCTTCAAAATCTCCTCCCTGCTAAGAAGAGTTTCAGAGACAATTAGGATAATAAAAAGTATAATTCATTAAAACACAAATGTGAACATCGGAAAAACGATATAGAAAGGTGTTTTTAACTTCACCTGTGGAGGGTTTGCAACTGGAGCTCCTGTGAGTAAAATGAATGATAGTGGTTTTGAAGTTAGTTCACGGTTACTGGTTTTAAATTAGTTCGCAGTTATCAGAAGATCACAAGTGCATGGAACATATAGAAGCAATAATAATAATAGTGAAAAAAGCAGTAACCTGAAGGAGGGGTTTGTTGTGGCGCATTGGGAGTACCTTCACGCGCTCTTGATGATTCCTTAATTGTTCAAAGCAAATAAGGATATGCAAATGGTAAATACTTTGAAGAAAAAATAAAGTTGCATCATGCAATGGTCGAGTTTGCTTACTCCAGTTGCTTGGCCAAGAGATGCTAATTTAGACAATTTATCTTCATCATGTATGTGTGCAGGGATGTCTTTCTCTGAAGATACAATGGTAGATTGATTGGTGAATTCAATTACAAACTCAATATGTGAATAGACAGATCAATGTACGACACATAAAGAATATATATATCTAACATAACATTCTAGCCTTCTCAAGAACTACAGCTAGAAGAAACTGTAAACAGGTGGCCAATAATAAATCTGCTGACCTTGTAAGAAGGGCACTGAAACCTCACCACCTCCCACTCTGAGAACATTGTCCTTTAGGTCAATCATGCACTGCATAGGACCATGAAAAGCATGAGGCACAATCATGTCAAATGCATGACCTGGTCCAAAAATTACCCATGCAATTACCTGATGTTTTCGCAGCATATCAAGCCCGAATAGGAATTCCATATTCGGGGCATCCAATACAGTGAAAGAACAATGATAGAATTGATGCCCAATCTGCCAAATCTGAGCTGTTAGTCTATATTGAACTAAATTGTATAACGTATCAAGAATTTCATAAACGTTGAAGCTAAAGTATGTTTATTCCAAGGAGTTTTCACATGGCTTCTACAAAATATGGGAGTTTGTCTTTCTTCAACCATCTCAAGTAAGAAAAATTTTAATTTATTTTTTCTTCTCATGAGATGGATTTGGTAACAACACTCTTCAAATTGCATATACACTGCAGCCATTCTCAAAATGAAATTTTGTAAAACCAGTGATACCTTTATTGGGGCAACATGTATTCTTCCCAGTATCTCTGATTGACCAACTCCAACAGCAACCCCTCGGAACCGCTGATCAAGAAGCCTCAGCAACCTGCACAATGCATTACAGTATGTGATGTATCTTACATACTCCAAGCTGCATATTTCAGTTTACTGTAAATATAGAATGATTATTTTTTATTATTCAAACTGTAAAGTTTGCCTATACACCTCCCACCCCAAATAAATCAACTTGTAGAGTTGTCCTAAGTCGAACTATTTTAAGTTTGACCAAATTTATAGAAAAGTGCACCAATATTTATGACACCAAATTAGTATCACTAGATACATCATGAAATGTATTTTCACAGTGTACTTATTTGGTGTCACATACCCTTTCCTATGAAGTTGGTCAAACATAAGATAGTTTGGCTAAGGGCGACTCTAGGAATTGATTTATTTTGGGCTGTGCTGATAAGCCGGCTGAAAAACACTGTTAGCTGATTTGTCGTGAGAGAAAAACACTGTCCCAGCTAAAAAAAACAAGCTGAAAAAGACGGATTATAAGCCGGGTGAACAGGGCCTAAGATTTCTACCTAATATCACTGTTCTCCATGCTGAAAATCACAAAAATCATGGTGCTGCAAATATAAAACCTAAACAGCTCAAATCAACTAAATTATAATCATACCCGCAACGTTCAGCGCAACTTTTTGATATGATAGTCGATTGCGCCCCGCTGTCAACAAAAGCCTGCAGATGAAAGAAGAGTTAAGAAAACCTAACCAAAAGAATCAGCAGGAAGCAATCAAATATTGTGTAAACCGCAATTATTGATATATCCTAGTAATACAGGTTTGTAAAGAGAAGACCTAACAAGCAAAAGTTAATATCATGATAAACGTTTTATAGTTGATACATAATCCTATCGGTTAGATGAACACCAAATTCAATAGAAGTAACCAGCAAAGTATATGCTAGTTTTCTTATATTCAGAATTTCATACAAAAACAATGTTCTAAGAACAGTGGGACTCAACTGATTACAGGCAAATATATGTATGAAACAGTTTAATACCTTCAAAGGTACACCATTGACCTCCATATCCACATATAGCATTACCTGGCACAACAACAAAAAAATGTCAATGATTAATAAATACTACAAATAATAAAACATTTGAGTAGGAGAATACTCTTTCAGGAGAATTGACAAAATAAGAGGAAGATCCTGAGAGTAAAACACACCACTCGGGCAAATGATTCAGGATTGTGCTCTAATGCAGCCTCCCAATTTTCATCTATGCCTTTCTGAAATATTGAAAGATTAACAACAATATCAAATATTTGATCGAAAAAATTTGAACAGGTGGATGAGGAAGATAAAATAAATTACAAGCAAGATTTGAGACAGAATAAAGTTTTTTGCATGCTCAAAACAGTATATATAAAACAAAATCTTGTGATACCAATTCATGAATCTAGAAGAAGATGCATGACGAAAGCTGCTTTTCCTGTAAGAACCTTCCTGCGCTACATCCCATTAGCATGCGGATTTGTTGTTTATTTTTTATTTTTTAGTGTATGTTCAAGCCTCCTTAACACAGTAGATGTTCATGTAGTGATGTCCAGCATGTCATTTTACCAGTGATATATGAAAGAAAAGAAATGTTGCCATAAGCAACATTTGCTATCCTGAGAAAAGTAATGCCTACCTGCCGGATTGCAGCTTCAATTTTCTTTTGAGCTTCGACATCAAAAGGATCAGCATACAATAAAGCCTGCAAAAAGAGGCAAATGTATTAGCTATGTGACCACACTATCATTTAACAAGTTGGCAATGCAACAGAGTGGACATGAAAAAAACAGGCCACAAAACATTGATACGTTTCTGATAGAACTTGCAAATATGTTTTCAATGAAGTAATATAGGAAGCAGCAAGGTGATACTTTAAAAAAGAAAATGCATGTAGTGATTCAACAAATTTTCATGTGAACCACTGAAGATTAAAATCACAAGTGATCTATACTACTCTGTATGAAGTCATCAATGCATGAAAAATCAGCAATCCCATATTTCATTTGACATGATTTCTTGCTGACCAAATAAAATTCAACAGAGAGATTCTCACAAGCTCTTCTTCTTGTTTACGTTTCAGTTCCGTTTTCTGTTGGTGGCGGGACCGCAGGATATTCTGTAGCTCATTGGTGTCATCTCCAAGAATAGCTTGTGCTAGTTGAGGATCATTCTGCAAATCAAGGAAACATTGTTCTAGAAGAGCATGTTTTTTTTTGAGGAAACAGGAGGGGTAGCCCCCTACTGGTATATATATATATATATATATATATATATATATATATATATATATATATATATATATATATATATATATATATATATATATATATATAATGAATAGAAGAAGAAGAAATGTGTCCAAGCAACAGAATTCAAGAAACGAAAAAGGGCAGAAAGAATATAAAGATCACAATTGGTGCTCTAGCCATATTCTTCTATAAGAGGGAGATATTTTTTCTTCGCTCTATGGATAACCAGAGAGAACTCTTTTTTGAAAAAGGCCCTGCAATTTGATATAGATGGCGGAATTCCTTGGAAGATATGGTCATTCCTTGAGACCCAAATGCTCCAGCTCATTAGTATGATGATTTCCATGTAGAAGAGCATATTGTTGGCAACTAACACACCTTGGTGAATAAATGAGGACACAAGAAAAGTTTACCTGAAGGAGCTGTGCCATAAGATGTGAATCACCTCGAATATGTTGTTGAAAAGCTTGAGGGTTCACAGCAGTTCCATCAGCAGGATTTATCCTTAAATTATCCTGAGATGACCTGAGAGTTTCAGCCAAAACAATTAATTAGGAGGAAATTGGTGCTTTGGTGGTACCTTCATTCTCAAGATTAGTAGTTAAACTAAGAAAAGGTCCTGTATGTCTTTCAATATGGTGCTAATTCAAAGTTTTGAACAAGATAGGCTATTGCATCTCTTTTAATATACAACAACAACAACAACATAGCCTTTTGTCCCAAGCAAGTTGGGGTAGGCATTGGTACTTTTAATATGATGCCAATAAATCAAAATAAAGCATTGGTACTTTGGCGGCATCTGATTCTTAAGGATTAGTTAAGAGGATAAGCAAACGCATCTTTTTGATAAAAGACAGATTCTATGTTTTGATCAAGATGTACTAAAGGCAAACTAACAGCTAAAGAAAGACAAACCATCTAGACACCAAAACAGAAAAGAAATAATTTAGTTGTAACAATCTAAACCCTTTTATTGTGCAAGAAACTAATAGACTACTTTACGTAATGTAACACCTGGTACGGCCAGCAAGCATTACAATGTTCATGAGCAACATGACAGAAATTGTTTTCAATTTCTCAAGAACATCTCATATAAAATGCACAGCTATATGTAGCACATGCCAAATTATCTCCTTTATATACACTAGGAGGGGCAGCAAGAGCACCTTTCACTGGTGGGAAGCATCATGACAAGGTCACCATCCCGGACCCCAATGGCGCTGAGCTTCTCTGCGTTCAGTATTTCCTTCCCATTGAAGTGAAGCAGCTGCTGCTGCAACGGTACTCGAGTCTGGCCACACACACACACACACACACACACACACCCAAAACCAGCAATGTGAGATCAAAGCAGTAGCAGCAAAGCTTCAGAGAGGGAGCTCAGTTGAGATCTCAAGCCCCGCTCACCTCCACCTCGAGAAGCGCCTTCAGATTTTCCACCTGCAAGCACGCAGGAAGCACGATTTAGCCAAAAGATTGCAACTTTTTTTGCATCGCAGCTCATTGTAGCTCTACGACGCGGAATTCAACGCGAGGAAGGGGATCGGACGGACGGGTAACTCGGTACCCAGACCACCAGCACCAGAATTAGCAACAAAAGGATCCCACCAAGCACGAGAAATCACGCTATAGTGACCGAATTGCGAATCAGATAGGTTAATTAAAGCGCGCCTTGTTCCCTCCCAATTCCAGATTCCCAGCTCTCATCGTGGATTCATCACCCAAATCAGCGAAACAGAGCAGCCTTAACCAGTATATATAGATTGAGATTGAGATTGGGATGGAGATGGATGGAGGGGCGGCGGGCTTACGGATTCGTCGGGGTCGACGTCGAGGGTGAGGATCTGCTCGTCGACGGTCATCACCGTGACCTTCATCTCGCCGTCGCCGGTTGGAATCGAACTCGCGGTGACCGGTGAGAGAGAGAAAGGAAAGTCGGGGGCTGCGGGCGAGGCGGGTTGAGTCGAGGTGGAGTCCACGGTGTCAATCAGTTTTGGGCTTTGGCTGCTTGACCGCTCCAGGGGTTTGCTTGGAGAGTTGGGCCGTGTTCACTTTCTCATCCCGATCCAAAATATTTCTTCTTTCATCCATCACATCAAATCTTTCGACGCATGTATGGAGCATTAAATGTAGGTAAAAAAGATAACTAATTACATAGTTTGTCTGTAAATGTCGGGACGAATCTTTTAAGCCCAGTTAGTCCATGATTAGACAAATTTTGCCAAATAACAACGAAAGATGCTACAGTAATTTTTTACCTACTTTTCACGAAGTGAACACAACCTTGGCAAGAATCCGGAACATCAATTATCCGAATGATGACTCGGTACAGGACTTGTATTATATATAGAATCCTAAAAGCGGTTATTTTCCCTCGTACGAGTCGGAATTGGAGAAAGAATCCCAAGTTTATATACAGCCCCCTTCTCAAGTCCCAACACGGCAATGGCACCGTATAGTCAGTCAATCACTCAAATCAACGAAAGGGCCAAAAGCATCTTGTTGGTGTTCGTTGGTTTTTTTTCTTGCGAGAAAGACCGAATTCGCACGGTGTTATATTAATAAATAAAATAAAAAAACGAGTCACTGCCCACTCCAAACCGGCCTACCAGGCCCATGAGTCCATGACCCATCGGGCCATTTCTATTTTCTAGCACTAGCACCATCTTCCGTGGCCCATCCATTATCTTCCCCCCAGTGTGCCTATAGAGTAGAGGGACGAGAGTCGAGAGGAACACCTGCCGCCGCCCGCCGCCGCAAGACGTATGGGGAAGCGAGCTGCTGCAACCTGCCAGCACCCCCAGGTCTCGCAGCGGCCGCGGAGGAGAAGGAAGAAGACACCCGACGATGCGGAAGCGGCATCAGGCCTTAGCTCCTGCAGCTGCTGCAGTGCCACATCCCAAGCCGAGCGACGGCCGAGGCAGGGGAAGAAGCCAAACACTGCGCGGAGGCTTCTTCGCTCCAGCGCTACCGCCACCGCCACCGCGCAGGATCGTCTTCGTCGTGCCCTCTCCGTACCCTGGGGCGCCAAGCGGTCGCGCACCGTTTCCGGCCCCGCCGTCGGCTCCAGGTGGAGGGACTGGGCGGGTCTCGACGACGGTCCGGCCGGCCTGATCGCCGAGCGCGTCCTCGCCAACGACGTGGCGGACTACGTCCGCTTCCGAGCCGCGTGCCTCCCGTGGCGGCGATGCTGCGCGGACCCGCGCGCGCGCGGCGTGCTGGAGGACCCGCGGCAGTGGATCATGCTCCGCGACGACTACGAGAAGCTCGCGACCGCCGGCGCCCCGCACCGAAGCCGCCGCCGCCGGTTCCTCAACACCCGCACCGGCCAGTGCGTCCAGGTGGACGTCCCGGAGATCCGCGACCACGGCGTGCTCCGCGCCACCGCCGACGGTCTCCTCGTCCTGCATTGCAGGCAGACCGAGGCTGTCAGCCTGCTGAACCCGCTTACGCGCCAGATGGCCGAGCTCCCGCGGACCACGGGCCTCGTGGAGTTCTCTCTCCGGTGCATCGGCGAGTGCACGCCGTGCTGTGCGGGCCTTCTGGATCACAGCACGGTGTACCTCTACTTCTACAGCAGCTATGCCGGGACAATGGCCATTGTCCAGCCCGGCGACGACCGCTGGGTGCTGCTCAACACCGGGCGAGAGCTAATCAGGTCCACGGTATTTTTTGCTGGCCGCTTCTATGGCGTCACTGCCAGTGGCATCGTGACGGTGGACATGGTCGGAGGCAGAGGTCCCCGCCTGGTGGTGGCAGCCGAGCGGCCCAAGCCGTTTACGTTTAGCTCGATGATGGACACCGTGCACCTGGTGGATAATGATGATGGGGATCTCCGGCTCGTGCATCGTATGCTACGCCCGGTCCGAGTTTCCGGTGATCACTACACTGATAAGAGGATGTATAAGGTGTATAGGGTTAACTTCAGCACAGGGAAGACGATGACCCGTGGCCGTAGCAACCTTGGAGGTCGTGCCATCTTCATTGACCTTTACTGTGGGCTCTCGGTGTCCCCTCGGGTGTTTCCGATGCTCAGCGCAGATACAATCTACCTGGGTCTGCATTGTGACGAGAGACGCGTCGGCCACGAGCAGATTGGTGCTTATCATGTCAGAGATGGAAGCATTGAACCCCCATGTAACGATGACAGGCAGAGGCGCCGATTAGCGCATCCTTTGAGTATTGCTGATAGCCTAACTGCTTACGTAACCTGCTAAGCTAGGGTTTTTTTTTCCTGGGACTAAGCTAATTAAAAGCCTGGCAAGACTAGTTGATAGATGATTTGCGGTTTGGTGATTTATTCAACGACCGGCATTTATTTTAATGTCTTGAATCATTTTGGATGCTTATTGTTCTTACTCATATAAGAACATGCCGTGAACGATAAACCTAATGTCACATACGAAACAATGAGTGTGAGGACATTGTGGGAAATTAAAAAACACGGTTGTAAATCCTCTCTCTCTAATATTATAAATATATAGTATAGAAATATACATATAAATATAGTATCTCGTAAACTAATAGCACCACGTGAATCTATATTATTATCATATAGTAGCTTTGGTTTGTATATAAACAATATACGGAACTTAGATGTTATATGTATTTTTGCTACTGCCATCCGTAATACAAGGCACATGATGAGTCACTACTGTATCCGACTTCTTTGCCGAGAGCCGGAAGCCCTTGGCAAAGGACAAAAAGCCCTCGGCAAAGTCTTTGCCGAGAGCCTGCCAGGTGGCTCTCGGCAAAGAGCTATCGGCAAAGAAGCTCTCAGCAAAGAATTCTTTGCCGAGAGCCACGGGGCAGGCTCTCGGCAAAGACTTTGCCGAAGGCCAGAAACTCCCTCAGCAAAGCCCACGGCGTCGTTGAGGAACGTCAAAGTTGACGTCGTCTTTGCCGAGAGCCGGGTTGATCGTCTCTTGGCAAAGACTTTTTATTTTTTAAAAAAAAATCTTTGCCGACGTCCAGGTTGGCTCTCGGCAAAGCCTTTCTTTGCCGAGAGCCGTCCAGCATGGCTCTCGGCAAAGCCATCCTTTGCCGAGAGCCAGAGAGGCAGGCTCTCGGCAAAGCTGGAATTCTTGTGAACAACTTTGCATCTTTGCCGAGTGCTAGCCAGATGGCTCTCGGCAAAGCTGAGAATTTTTTTGTTTTTTTTGTTGTTTTCCTGTTTTTACATGCACAGCCATATATATATATATAACAAATTCACATGTCTATATCACAATTCCATATATATATATCACACATGAAACATATCGAACTCCAACAAATCCACATAGATATGACAAATCTAACATAAAGTCCAACATAAACCACAAGTTTATAACATAAACCACAAGTCTACATGGATATCACTGCTCGAAGTCGCTAGCGCCTCACCCCTGGTGCTGTGAGTCCGACCCGTCGTCGTCGTGGCCTCCGTCGTGTCCCGAGCCCCCATCTGGCCACGCCGACCAGGGTGAGTGCCCCCCAGGGTGTGGAGAGCTCCCACCTGCCCACGGCGCCCACATGGCCTGCCCTGGCGCCGACTGGTACGGGTACGAGTACCTGGGGCGCGGAGGAGGGCTGTCGGATAACCCAGGGTGGCCGTGCTGCGAATGGGCACCAGGCCACGTGTGGTGCGTACTCGGGTGGCCATAAGAACTAATCTGCCACCCGATGCCTGGTGAAGGGGTCGGGTTCGAACCCCACGACTGATGCTGCACAATATATAAGCGATCTCATTAGTACCTGCAGGACGACCGCACAAGCCAAAGCAATAGACAAACATATATATATACTCACCGGACTTCCTGCAGGGGCAGGAATAGGGGGTGGAATAGGGGGTGGAGCGAAGAGCGAGGCAGGCAGCGGAGGCGCTCCAGAGCTCTGAATGGACTGGAAGTAGCTGACTAGGTCCGAGATCTGACGCTGCGTGTGCTGCTGTTGTGCCTCCATGTGGCGCCGATGGGCCTCGTCTCTGGCCGCCAGCTCTCGCCGATGGGCCTCCTGCAGCTCGTCCTACCTGGCCCGCAACTCCTCCAGCTACGACTGCAATATTACACCCGCGATGGTTAAACAATGCAAAAGGAGATGTACATATGTAAAACCAATGGAGGACGGATAAAACTGTAGTTACCTGAAACGACGTCTGCATCGCAGCCATCTGCTGCACGAAGCTCGGCTGACGAGGCCGTATGGGGATGTCAGAGGTCATGCTGCTCCCCTGCCGAACCTCGCGGAGCGTGGGTACGGTGGCCGGGTTGATTGCGCTGTGGGCAATCATGTACCGGCCGTGCTGCTTCCCTCCTCCCGTCCTCATGAGCAGGTCCGTGTCCAGTGGCTCGGTGGTAAGGTCGAAGTCGTCCCCATGGCGCGTGCGAGCTGCAGTGGCGTACACGGACATCTTCTCGTAGGCGGCAGTGTTGGTGTATGTGTCGGGCCCGTCCTATGGGTTGTAGACGTTGTTCGGATCCGACGCTCGCCCCTTGTTAGCCAGGGCATACCCAACAAACTCGCTAATGGGCACGTTGCCGTGGGTCTTGCGCTGCGAGGAAAACACAAGGTTGATTAAATGTAATGAGAACAAAGCGTTAGCAAAAATAAATAAACAAACAAAAAAACAGAAACGTACATATGTGTCCATGTACCCTGGAAGGGGCACGCTCCCTTGGTGGTGTGACGCCCCTCTCGTCGCGGCCAGGCGGTTCTCCCGTCTTTTTCTGCGCTCCACGTATGCCTCCGGCCTCTGCCACGAGTCCACAATCTGGGCCCAGCAGTCCATGTGCGATTTGCACCAATCAGCAGGAAACTGCATGACAATGTGCATTTGACATGTCAGAAGATGAATGAGAATTAATGTTTCATACTTATTTTTCAAGGAAGGAAACATAATAAATGTTTCCTACTTACCTGCATGTATTGCTCCCTGGTGATGTCGGTGTCGGGCAACATGATCATCTCCCTGGCCTGTTTCTTTGTCATCTTCTAGCCAAGCACCTCAAGGTGGTAGGAGATGACACACTGGATGTGCGCCTCGGAGTACATGTCCTTCAGCCGCTCTCTGCAGATCTTGTCCTGGACTTTCACCGCCTCGGCCTCTTTCCCCTCCTCGCACACGAACCACTCCTGCATACAAACATCATATATGTTTCATTTCATTATTTCAAAAACATCCAATGAATGCATAGTACTGAAGACTTACCCAGAACTCGACCTTGATGACCTGCGCAAGAGTGGTGTCGTTTTCCTCGACGCTAGAGAAGTGTGGCCAGTAAAAGGGCGGCTCCTCTTTCCCCTTGTGCACGACCAAGCCGGGGTAGTGCTTCTTAATCAGGAGGCCCTATATGCTAGTGATATGGCGTGACTGTAAGGTCCAAATAGGCTAGAGGGGGGGTGAATAGCCTAATTAAAACTTCTACAAGAATTACTTAACCACGAGTTAGTACGAAAGGTGGCGAAGCAAAAGCACTAGCTCTAACTAATTAAGCAAGCCACCTACACAAGTCTAGTACAAGGCTATTCACTAAACACAACAACAACTACAAGCTAGAAACAAAAAGTAATACGAGAGAAGAGCTTTGATTGATTATACCGCCATGTAGAGATGAGATGTACCAATCAATCAATCACACAAGAGAAATCCTTGGGAAGAGAATGACACAAGAATTTATCCCGAGGTTCACTTGCTTCCCGGCAAGCTACTCCCCGTTGTGGCGATACACCCACTTGTCGGTTCGCGAGCTAATCGACTATCAAGAGTCGAGCCCTCGGCGGGCGCCGCACAACCGCACACAAGATGGGGATTCTCCAAGCCACGAGCTCCACTAGAGTATCCAATTTGCGAACTCCCGCGGGGAAGGATCAAGAACCCCTTACAACACTTGGTGAAGGCTCCAACAATCTCTAATTGCGAGCTCAATCACCTCCGCTGCTCCAAGCCGTCTACCGTGTCGGGAAACACGGAAGAGTAACAAGAAATCCGCAGCAACTCGAAGATCAAGTGCCTCTAGAATGCAACTCTCAAGCAATGCACTTGAATCTTACTCAATCTCACTCAAGATGTGCAACTAAGCAAAGAGATGAGTGGAGGGGTTGTTCTCTAGCTCAAAGTATGTCTCTATATCTCAAAGTGTGCAAGAGGTACCCTCAAACCCCGGACATCCTCTATTTATAACGAAGGGGTACGCAGCTAGCCGTTACGGACGACGCAGTGAAAATCGTGCTGACCGGACGCTCCGGTCAGGGTGACCGGACGCGTCCGGTCACTACGCGACAGCAAGAAACAGTGCGCGTCAGAACTAGCCGTTGCCCTGACCGGACGCGCTCAACCGAGTGACCGGACGCGACAGTGCCAGCGTCCGGTCGCGTTCCAGTAAGCTCCAGCTACGACCGGACGCGTCCGATCGTACGTGACCGGACGCGCCGCGCGTCCGATCGTCACTCCGCTTCGCTCTGTGTTCCTGGACGCCTGACCGGACGCTCCGGTCCCGTGAAGGACCGGACGCGCCGGTCGCGTGCTTCCTTCTTACGCCTAGTTGAACTGACCGGACGCGCTGGTCAGGCCAGACCCGCGTCCGGTCACAAACCCTAGCGTTCGCGCCGCGTTGAACTGACCGGACGCGTCCGGTGAAACCGTGACCGCGTCCGGTGCAGCGTCCGGTGCAGCGTCTGGTGCAGCGTCCGGTGCAGCGTCCGATCGCCGTTTTTCAGAGAAAAACATTTCAGACTTTCGCCACCTTTTCTCGCCTCCGGCGCAATAGAAAATAGGCATTTCATTTTCTCGAAAACGCCTGAATCCCGCGCTCGCACGCTCGGCGGGAGGGAGAGCGAACCCCAAACCCCTTATTACCGCTCAAACACCACCGCCTTCGCAAATGTGCTAACACCACCAAGTGTACACCACAAAGTGCATGTGTGTTAGCATTTCACAAACATTTTCCAAGGCGTTATGTTAGCTCTCAACTAGATCCTAATGCATATGCTCAAGACATTGATCTAGTGGCACTTGATTCCCGAGCTAACCGTGATTGCCCCTCTTGATAGTCGACTATGTATCCTAAATCCGGTCAATCACTTCTCTACTCAACTTAGACCGGCAAAAGGAAAACCCTATGGTTTATACCTTTGCCTTGCGCTCTTAGTTCCTTCTCTTCTACTTGATCATCATGTACACCATATTATGTGCATCTCCACCACTTGTGATCTTGTGGCCATCACACCATGCCACATGCTCCTTCATCACGTGTGTTGCTTGTGCCTAACTCAAAACACTTAACACATGACATTAGCAACTTGGTGTCATTAATTACCAAAACCAAACTTGGGCTTTCAATCTCCCCCTTTTTGGTAATTGATGACAACCATCACAAAGATATGAAATGAAATCAATTTTCAATTTCGATAGTGTTAGCTCCCCCTACATATGTGCTTCTATGAGTTTGGTTCAATTGTGCACATATGTATGGATTTGAATTTTGGGAGAGTTACTACTATCAAATTGATGCTAAGGTATATAGAATGGACCTTTGAAGCGTGATACCTATCGGAGTTGCCTTTATATACCATCCTTAGCATCGAAGTAGCTAGACACCACTTGTAATACATCACTTGTAAAGATCACAAACACTAAAGTACTTTGTGAGATCAACATTAAAAGCAAAGGTGTCTAGATACCACATGTAAAGCTACTCTTAACAAAACATCATTCAAGTTCTATATCTAGCATACACCATTCAATCATGAATATCGAAATTAAACTTTGCAATGCAACATTTCATCATGTTAATGCACATACAAATGCAACAAATAATCCATGAGCTTGATCCCCCTACTTGTGTGCTCAATTTTAATTTCTCTTCCCAAAGTCATATCTTATCTTTTGCTTTCTCTCCCCCTTAGTAACTTAACTTTTTATCTTTGTGACTTTTCTATCTTTGTGACTTTTCTATCTTTGTGACTTTTCTCTCCCCCTTTGTCAACAATCACCAAAAAGGTGCCAATTTTAGTGAGAGATAAGTCAATCAATATGAGGGAGTCCAAATTATGGTTCAATCTAGATCACTTGCCTAGAATATGTAATTCGGTTTGATCCAAGGACAAGCTTCTTCACACCTCATAAAGTATAAGGGTTATCTTGACCATGTTGAATTACACATCATGAGCTTATTTTCTAGATTCAACACTAGGTTTGCAAGCCCACAAATATGTCATATGCTACCACTAGATCAATCAAACATAGAAGCAATAGTGGTACCATATATACATCAAAATCATTTAATTTTCATGAATGAGCCTATTTGTCATGCAAATATGTCTATATGTTCTAAACATGTCCTTATCAAAGTATGGATGATATGCCAAACAACTTTACCTTGCTATGTTGGAGGAGAGGCATGTCATATAAGAATGTGGGGGTGCACTCATTTCAAGTTGGAGAAGTCAAGTATGTTCAATTCATTCTTCAACTTGTAAAATCTCTTTTCATCAAGTGGCTTTGTAAAGATGTCGGCTAGTTGATCTTCGGTGCCAATGCTCTCAATGCTAATATCACCCTTTTGTTGATGGTCTCTTATGAAGTGATGCCTTATGTCAATGTGCTTGGTTCTTGAATGTTGAACCGGATTTTGTGTCATCTTGATAGCACTTTCATTATCACAAAACAAAGGCATATTCTTGAATTTAATTCCAAAGTCATTCAAAGTGGCCTTCATCCAAAGCAATTGTGCACAACAACTACCGGCACTAATGTATTCGGCCTCGGCGGTAGATAGTGCAACACTATTTTGTTTCTTTGATGACCATGAAACAAGAGTCCTTCCAAGCAATTGACAAGTGCCACTTGTGCTCATTCTATCAATCTTGCATCCACCATAGTCGGAGTCCGAATATCCAATCAACTCAAAATTAGACCCCTTGGGATACCATAATCCAACATCATGAGTGCCCTTGAGATATCTCAATATTCTCTTGGTTGCTTTCAAGTGACTTTCTCTAGGTGAAGCTTGATATCTTGCACACTTGCATACACTAAACATCACATCCGGCCTAGAAGCGGTGACATAGAGCAAACTTCCAATCATAGACCGGTATAGCTTTTGATCTACCATGTTGCCACTAGCATCAATACCCAATTGATCATTTGTGCCCATTGGTGTACTCATAGGTTTAGCATCTTGCAATCCAAACTTCTTGATCATGTCCTTGATGTACTTGCCTTGACTTACAAAAGTGCCATTCTTCATTTGTTTGATTTGAAGTCCAAGGAAGTAGCTAAGCTCTCCAATCATAGACATTTCAAACTCATTAGCCATCATATTTCCAAACTCTTCACAAAAGTCTTGGTTAGTTGATCCAAAGATAATGTCATCCACATAGATTTGCAACACAAACAAGTCATTTCCAAGCTTCTTGGTGAAGAGAGTGGTGTCAACCTTTCCCATCTTGAACCCTTTAGAGAGGAGAAAGTCCCTCAACCTCTCATACCATGCTCTAGGTGCTTGCTTCAAACCATACAATGCCTTCTTTAGCTTGTAAACATGGTCAGGCTTCTTGTCATCTTCAAAACCGGGAGGTTGCTCAACATAAACTTCTTCATTGATGTAGCCATTGAGAAATGCACTCTTGACATCCATTTGATAGAGCTTAATGTTGTGTGCACAAGCATATGCTAATAAGATTCTAATAGCCTCCAATCTTGCAACTGGTGCATATGTCTCTCCAAAGTCAAGACCTTCAACTTGTGTGTAACCTTGTGCTACCAATCTTGCTTTGTTTCTTACAACTACACCATCTTGATCTTGCTTGTTTCTAAAGACCCACTTAGTACCAATCACATTATAGTTCTTTGGCCTTTCAATAAGTTTCCAAACTTGATTTCTAGTGAAGTTGTTTAGCTCTTCATGCATGGCATTTACCCAATCGGAATCTTTCAATGCATCTTCTATTTTCTTAGGTTCTTCAAGTGACACAAATGAGTAGTGCTCACAAAAGGATGCTAGCTTTGATCTAGTTTGAACACCACTTTGAATTCCACCAATGATTTGATCCAATGGATGATCTCTAGCAATACTAGTAGGTTGGAGTATTGGGAGTTGGTTACTTCCACTAGCTTGACCTTGATCTTGCACTTCATCATGAGAACCACTAGAGCTTGCTTGATTTGTATTAATTTGCACACTTTGGTTGATCACATGAATATCATCATCATCATCAACTTGCCTCGGCCTTATGTCACCAATGTCCATGTTCTTCATTGCATTTGACAATTGATCTCCTCTCACATCATCAAGGTTTTGAGCTTCATTTTGAGACCCTTGGGTTTCATCAAACTCAACATCATAAACTTCTTCCAAGGTGCCATTTGTGAGATTCCAAACTCTATATGCTTTGCTTGTGGTAGAATAACCAAGTAAGAACCCTTCATCACATTTCTTTTCAAACTTGCTCAATCTAGTGCCTTTCTTGAGAATATAGCATTTGCAACCAAACACTCTAAAGTATGCAATGTTGGGCTTTCTTCCATTCAATAGCTCATATGGTGTCTTCCCAAGCTTCCCATGGCAATAGAGACGGTTGCTACAATAGCAAGCCGTGTTGATAGCTTCACTCCAAAATGAATGACTCACATTATATTCACTAAGCATTGATCTAGTCATGTCAATCAAAGTTCTATTTTTCCTTTCAACTACACCATTGGATTGAGGAGTGTATGTTGGTGAGAATTGATGCCCAATTCCAAGATCATCACATAAATCTTCAATTCTTGTATTCTTGAACTCACTACCATTGTCACTTCTAATCTTCTTGATGGTAGTCTCAAACTCATTTTGCACCCTCTTGACAAAAGATTTGAATAGATCATGTACATCACTCTTGTCATAGAGAAAGAACACCCAAGTGTATCTAGTGTAGTCATCCACTATCACAAAACCATACTTGTTGCCACCAATGCTAGTGTATGTTGTTGGCCCAAACAAGTCCATGTGCAATAGCTCAAATGCTTTTGATGTGCTCATCTCACTCTTACTAGGATGTATATTTCCAACTTGTTTGCCGGCTTGACAAGCACTACATAGTTTATCCTTCTCAAAGGTGACATCCTTCAATCCTCTAACTAAGTCATGCCTCAAAAGTTTGTTCAATTGTTTCATTCCAACATGACCAAGCCTTCTATGCCATAACCAACCCATACTAGATTTACTAAGCAAGCATGATGTCAATTGTGTCTCACTATCATTGAAGTCAACCAAGTATAAGCTACCATGTCTAAATCCTTTGAATATCAAGTTCGATCCATCAACACTTATGACTTCAACATCATCACTACCAAATATGCACTTGAAGCCAAGATCACAAAGTTGTGCCACCGATAAAAGATTGAAATCTAAGCTCTCAACTAGCAACACATTAGATATGCTCATGTCATTTGAGATAGCAATTTTACCAAGCCCCTTGACCTTGCCTTTCTTGTTGTTGCCAAAAGTGATAGCATCAAAACCACTATTTTGACTAGTATCAATTGATTTAAACATACAAGAATCCCCGGTCATATGTTGAGTGCACCCACTATCAAGCACCCAATGCCTTCCTCCGGCTTTGTAATTGACCTACAAGACAAGATCAATTCTTTTTAGGTACCCAAACTTGTTTGGGTCCTCCAAGGTTAGAGACTAAGCTCTTTGGTACCCAAATGGCTTTCTTCTTTGAGCCCATCCATGGTGCACCAATGAACTTAGCATGAACACCATTTGTACCCTTGGTAAGCATATAGAAAGAATTAAACTTGATTGAGGATACATTTGCATTGGATTTCTTGTTCATGCAATGTTGCTCTATGTGACCAACTTGCTTGCAACTTTTACAATAGCTACCATTGTTCTTCACAAAACGAGTCTTGTGAGGAGCAAAAGCGGCCTTGCCTTTCTTGGGGTTATAGCCCAATCCCTCTTTGTAGAGAGAAGCTCTTTGGCTACCCAAGCACATAAGCAAGCGGTCCTCACCACCATAAGCCTTAGCTAATGTGTGATTAAGCTCTTTTACCTCCTTCTTGAGATTTTCATTCTCAACTATAAGTGTGGAGTCACAAGTGAAACCATCACTACTAGATGAGGATGATGTAGATGAGCTACATGAAGGGTTAGTAGGAGCAACAATAATAGGCTTATGAAAAGTTTTATTAATTATATCACATGATATGCCTATGTTACAAGTTTTAGCTTTCTCAACATTAGTTGGCATGTTTTCACATCTTTCAACTAGAGAGGAATGAGCTTCTTCAAGCTTAGTGTGAGACTTTTGAAGCTTCTTATGGTCTACCTTTAGACTCTCATAAGATGCCCTAAGCTCATCAAGTTCTTGCATAAGGTTTTTCTTTTCCTTAAGCAAGCCCTTGCACTCCTTTCTAGATTCTTTAAAATGTTGAGTGCAATCTTCTAGCATAGTGATTAGTTCATCTTTAGTGAATTCTTCTTCATCACTATCACTATCATTATCATGATCACTCTCATCGTCGGATGATACCTTAGCGGCCTTAGCCATGAAGCATGATGGAGTGTCGAAGAGGGAGACCTTCTCTTGGATGGCAATGCTAGCATGTCCCTTCTTCTTGCTCTTGTAGTCATCCTCATCATCACTTGAGGAATCATCACTATCCCATGTAGCAACATGAGAATCATTCTTCTTCTTATAAGAGCTCTTTTTCTTTTCTTGCCTCTTCTTCTCTTTCTTGATAGCATCTTCATCATCACTATCATAAGGACACTTTGCAATGAGATGGTCCTTGCTATGGCATCTAAAGCATCTCATGGTATGCTCATTCTTCTTGTAAGAGTTCTTCCTCCTTCTTGCATGAAAGCCCTTCTTCTTCATGAATTTGCCAAATTGCTTGACAAAGAGAGCCATCTTCTCATCAATGTCATCACTATCACAAGAGCTTGAGTCTTCATCACTTGATGATTCAATCTTGGACTTGCCCTTAGATGTGGTGGCTTTGAATGCCACACTCTTCTTCTTTTCATCATCTTTCTTTTCATTTTCCTTCTTCTTCTTCTTGACCAACTCATCCTTCTCATCATCTTCTCTATATGAATCATCGGTCATCACTTCTTGAAATATTTGTTGAGGAGTTGAATCCTTCAATGTAGTCCTCACTAGCACGGTGATCAATGTATCAAATCTCTTGGGTAGACTTCTCAAGAACTTCATAGAGAATTGATTGTCCTTGACCTCCTCACCAAGTGCCTTGAGCTCATTGACGATGACTTGCAACCTATGAAACATCTCCGGTACACTCTCATCATCTTGCATCTTGAAGCTTGAGAATTTTTCTTGCAAGATATATGCTTTAGCGGTCTTTGTACCTTCGGTGCCCTCAAATGTTTCTTCTAGCTTGGCCCAAGCATCATGAGCAATCTCTATGTTCTTTACTTGCTCAAATGTCTTGTCATCTAGTGCCTCATGAAGAGCACTAATGGCAATATCATTGCATTGGAGCTTCTTCTCCTCTACCGGTGTAGGTGCTTCCAGATTAGCAACCTCAAATTTTGTTTCGGTGACCTTCCACACTTCTCTATTGATTGACTTTAGGTGTGCGGTCATCTTAACCTTCCAATATGCATAATTTGTGCCATCAAAGTGAGGTGCCTTCTTGGTGTTGTTGATGTGCAAGCTTAATTGAGCCATTTCTTTTTCACCGTAGGTTGTTAAGCCTCAAATAAACGGTGCCTCGGCTCTGATACCACTTGTAAGGTCCAAATAGGCTAGAGGGGGGGGTGAATAGCCTAATTAAAACTTCTACAAGAATTACTTAACCACGAGTTAGTACGAAAGGTGGCGAAGCAAAAGCACTAGCTCTAACTAATTAAGCAAGCCACCTACACAAGTCTAGTACAAGGCTATTCACTAAACACAACAACAACTACAAGCTAGAAACAAAAAGTAATACGAGAGAAGAGCTTTGATTGATTATACCGCCATGTAGAGATGAGATGTACCAATCAATCAATCACACAAGAGAAATCCTTGGGAAGAGAATGACACAAGAATTTATCCCGAGGTTCACTTGCTTCCCGGCAAGCTACTCCCCGTTGTGGCGATACACCCACTTGTCGGTTCGCGAGCTAATCGACTATCAAGAGTCGAGCCCTCGGCGGGCGCCGCACAACCGCACACAAGATGGGGATTCTCCAAGCCACGAGCTCCACTAGAGTATCCAATTTGCGAACTCCCACGGGGAAGGATCAAGAACCCCTTACAACACTTGGTGAAGGCTCCAACAATCTCTAATTGCGAGCTCAATCACCTCCGCTGCTCCAAGCCGTCTACCGTGTCGGGAAACACGGAAGAGTAACAAGAAATCCGCAGCAACTCGAAGATCAAGTGCCTCTAGAATGCAACTCTCAAGCAATGCACTTGAATCTCACTCAATCTCACTCAAGATGTGCAACTAAGCAAAGAGATGAGTGGAGGGGTTGTTCTCTAGCTCAAAGTATGTCTCTATATCTCAAAGTGTGCAAGAGGTACCCTCAAACCCCGGACATCCTCTATTTATAACGAAGGGGTACGCAGCTAGCCGTTACGGACGACGCAGTGAAAATCGTGCTGACCGGACGCTCCGGTCAGGGTGACCGGACGCGTCCGGTCACTACGCGACAGCAAGAAACAGTGCGCGTCAGAACTAGCCGTTGCCCTGACCGGACGCGCTCAACCGAGTGACCGGACGCGACAGTGCCAGCGTCCGGTCGCGTTCCAGTAAGCTCCAGCTACGACCGGACGCGTCCGATCGTACGTGACCGGACGCGCCGCGCGTCCGATCGTCACTCCGCTTCGCTCTGTGTTCCTGGACGCCTGACCGGACGCTCCGGTCCCGTGAAGGACCGGACGCGCCGGTCGCGTGCTTCCTTCTTACGCCTAGTTGAACTGACCGGACGCGCTGGTCAGGCCAGACCCGCGTCCGGTCACAAACCCTAGCGTTCGCGCCGCGTTGAACTGACCGGACGCGTCCGGTGAAACCGTGACCGCGTCCGGTGCAGCGTCCGGTGCAGCGTCTGGTGCAGCGTCCGGTGCAGCGTCCGATCGCCGTTTTTCAGAGAAAAACATTTCAGACTTTCGCCACCTTTTCTCGCCTCCGGCGCAATAGAAAATAGGCATTTCATTTTCTCGAAAACGCCTGAATCCCGCGCTCGCACGCTCGGCGGGAGGGAGAGCGAACCCCAAACCCCTTATTACCGCTCAAACACCACCGCCTTCGCAAATGTGCTAACACCACCAAGTGTACACCACAAAGTGCATGTGTGTTAGCATTTCACAAACATTTTCCAAGGCGTTATGTTAGCTCTCAACTAGATCCTAATGCATATGCTCAAGACATTGATCTAGTGGCACTTGATTCCCGAGCTAACCGTGATTGCCCCTCTTGATAGTCGACTATGTATCCTAAATCCGGTCAATCACTTCTCTACTCAACTTAGACCGGCAAAAGGAAAACCCTATGGTTTATACCTTTGCCTTGCGCTCTTAGTTCCTTCTCTTCTACTTGATCATCATGTACACCATATTATGTGCATCTCCACCACTTGTGATCTTGTGGCCATCACACCATGCCACATGCTCCTTCATCACGTGTGTTGCTTGTGCCTAACTCAAAACACTTAACACATGACATTAGCAACTTGGTGTCATTAATTACCAAAACCAAACTTGGGCTTTCAGTGACTCCGTCGCGTCCACTTTGACAAAGTTCCTGCACGACACATTACGAAAAATTGTTAGTCTGAAGTTCGATTTTCAACATGTCATATGAATTAATCATAAAAACATGAATGTTTACTTACCTATCACCGCAAGGTGTGATCAACGCCCGGGCGTGTGGCGCGGGCCCCCGGTCAGGGAGGCGCGTGATCCCCCGCGCGTAGAGTTTGCTCGAGCTAGACGAACTCGCCGCCTCGACAACTAGCTCCTCATCCTCGTCCCCGACGTGGTCGCCCTTGAAGTGCTCCTCCTCGGGCTAGGCCATCGGGCTAGAAGACGCCGTGACCTGGCCCCGTCCACGGTCCCTGCTCGTGGATGACTCCAGCTGAGGCTGAAGGTCCGTGTCGTCGGTGTCGTCGTGCCTCATGAAGGTCGAGGCGACCCCCTTTCGGCGCGGTCGCCTTCCGCCCGACATTTTGTCCTATGCATGCAATGACAAAGCTTAAACCAATTAGTACAATTAAACAAAAAGTATTTGCAAAGATATGCAAAATGAACGAAACATAATTGCAAAGTAATAACAATAAAAATATAGTATTACATGAATTAGAAATTATCTCCATGACCAGCAGTGGTTGGCTCATCGTCACTATAGTCATCATCACTGTCAATATTGTCGAGCTCTCTAAGGTCCTCGACATATCCATTTTCAACACCAACTCCATCGTCCTCAACAACATGTCTATCGCGTTGAGCCCTCCATTCCTCAAGCATTATTAAGTCCTTAGCATCTTGCACTACTTCACCCTCGTCCTCATCGACGTCGTTGTCACCTTCCATGCCCATCAGCGAAAGAATGTCTATCTCCAAACGCTTGTCTAGCCCCTCAGGTTGATAGAACTCTCCGCTATTATCCTGTTGGTCATAGTTGTAGTCATCATCGTTTGGGAGAGGCGCTTTACCACGCGGCGATACCAAGTGCACAAGGTACCAACCCTCAAGATCCTTGTCTTTTTGGCACGCCCATGGGAGATAATAAATTTGCGTGGCCTGTTGAGCCACAATATAGACATCTTCTCCTTTATAGACGGAATCTTTTCGAATTTTGACTTGCCCAATGTCATCGGCTCTTCTGATGACCTCAGGATCGAACCAATGGCATTTGAACACCACTGGTCTAAGAGCTTGGGGGCCCTCAAAGTCAAGCTCGTATATTTCTTCGACTATGCCGTAATAGTCACGGTCATCGTTGCCGGGTGTACGAACTCCTATGCACGTGGTCTTTAGGTTGGGCCGACTCTCCTCGTGGCTTCTCGTGCGAAAGCGATAGCCATTCACATCATAAACGGTGAATGACTTGACCCTTGTAGCAAAGCCCCGTGCAACCTGTTTTAATTCACCATCCATTTCCGCATCCGTGCGGGCCTGCAAGGTGAGGCCAGGTAGATCGTTATATTACTCGCTCCTAGTTGGAACGAGGTAGGTTGGAATGAGGTAGGTTGGATGGTACCTTTGTATGGAACCAAGAAATAAAATCGGGCATGGCATTTTTCAGAAGATTGTCTTCTTCTTGGATGGTGGGAGCCCTTCTCCCTTTCGATTGTTCTTTCACAAACTTCCTGAAAAAACAAGAGACAAGCTCATTGTTCTTTCGATATGCAGAGGATATTGACAACGTATGTAACAAGCTCATTGAGAACTTACATTCGATAAGGCTCCACTTCGTCAAGGTTCATCAACACGTAGAGCATGATAGTGCGCCACTCACGATCTCGCAACTGCTTGTGGGTACCTACGCTTCCTCTTCCAAGTTGCCCTTTGAATAGACTCAGGGTTGATGAACTCTCATCGGCGTTGTAACGAGGGGGTGCGCCGGTGGGAAGGTTCTCAGTATAGTACGTCGTTGTGAAGTTCGACACCTCCTCCACTATGAATGCCTCTACCATGGAAGCCTCAATTTTGGCTTTATTTCTACACTTTTTCCAAAGAATCTTTAGACACCTCTCGATTGGATAACACCAATGGGCCTGCACGGGACCCCCCAGTCGTGCCTCACGCGGTAGGTGCAAAATCAGATGCTGCATCGGCAGAAAGAAGCCAGGTGGAAAGATCATCTCCAACTTGCAGAGCAACAGAGGTGCAACACGCTCTAGGTCAAGAATCACCGCCCGAGATAACTCTCTAGCACAAAGCTATCGGAAGAAATAGCTCAACTCTGCCAGGCACGCCACACTAGATCGGGGAGGTATCCACGGGTCATTGCAGGAAGTAGCCGCTCAATCCATATGTGGAAGTCATGACTCTTCATCCCTAGGACTTTCAAAGTCTTCAAGTTCACTCCCCTACTCAGATTCGCCGCATACCCATCGGGGAACCTTAACCCCTTGATCCACTCCAGTACTTCCTTCCTATCGGCCCTTTTCAGGATGTAATCGGCCGGGCCCCTTCTCCAATTCTTGCCAGGAGCAGGGGCCTTCATCACTAGCTTTGGTCTATCGCACATCTGTTCCACGTCCAGTCTAGCCTTTACGTTGTCCTTTGACTTTTCCTTTATGTCCATGAGTGTTGCCCAGAGTGCCTCAGCGATATTCTTTTCTATGTCTATTACATCGATGTTGTGTGGAAGAAGAAGGTCCTTAAAGTAGGGGAGCCTAGTCAAGCCCGATATATGAGTCCACATGTGCTCCACACCATATTTCTTAAAACTAACTTTGTCATCAATTTTGAGGGCCTCTAACTCGGCAAGGACCTGAGCACCGCTCATAATCTGAGGAATGGTGTCGGTGACTTCAACACCTTTCATGAAGTGCTTGATGTCTCGTCTGAACTCATGGTCATCATCTAGAAATTGATGATGCTTGCCGAACGAAGAATACTTGCCACCCTTGTTCAGCCAGGTGAACATCACAGAGGCCTTGCATACTGGGTAAGGGAACTTCCCGTGAACACACCACCCGCTGAATATTCCATATGCCAGGAAGTCATGCATTGAATACTGGTACCACACATGCATTGTGAAGTTCTGCTTTGTAGCTCGGTCATATGTTCGTACCCCCTTTTCCCAAGCATGTTGCAATTCATCCCACAGTGGCTGCATGAAAATACCCATATTGCTGCCTGGGTGTCCAGGTATTATCAGCGACAATAACACGTTCTTGGGATCGAACATGACGCCGAGGGGGGGAGATTGAGGGGGATCACGAACACAGGCCAACATGTGTACGGGGCTGCCATCATTCCATACGGGTTGAACCCATCTGTTGCAAAGGCTACACGTACATTCCGAGCCTCCAACGCTTTGCTAGGATGCTGCTCATCGAAGTACTTCCATGCTTCACCATCCGATGGATGTACCATCTTGTCACTGTATCTCTTGCCTTTCTTGTGCCATGTCATCTGTTTCGTGGACTCCTCTGTCATGTACATCCGTTGGAGCCTTGGTAGAACAGGAAGATACCGTAGGACCTTCTCGGGGATCTTAGACTGTTTCTTGTTGCCATCACTGCCCTCTACCTGCACATACCTAGAGGCTTTGCACTTTGGACAGTGTGTTGCTTCCTTAAGGTCGTCTCCCCTAAATAGGATGCACCCTTTAGGACAAGAATGGATCGACTCATACGGCATCTTAAGTGCACCAAGGAGTTTCTGTGACTCATAAGTGTTCTTCGGCAGCGTGTGACCCTCTAGAAGCATTGTGCCCAAAACTTTCAACACGAGATCGAAGCCATCTCGGCTCAGGCTCAACCGTGACTTCAATGCTAAAAGGCGTCCAATGCCATCGAGTTGCGATATTGTTGTATTCTCGTGAAGGGGCTTCTGTACCGAATCCATCATCAAGTAGAACGCCTTTGTGGTTTCCTCTGGATCCTCCTCCACCGATCCTTCATTGTCACATGCCTCGTTGATGTCTACCATCATGTCGGCCACCCCAGCATCTTCATCAAAATCCTCGAGGCGTGCTCTCACATCCTCCGCTGCCATACGATCACGCTCACCATGCAAGGTCCAGCGGGTATAGTTTGGCATGAATCCATTCTTGTGAATATCTTTCCACATCTCTCTGGGCAGTTTTCTTTTTGAGTTCTTACAGTCGCTGCAGGGACACGGCATCCGTTTCGACCCTTTAGCAACAGCCGGGTCAAATGCTTCATTCACGAAATGTTCCACCCCCCTAATCCATTCATCACTCTTACTTGCAAAGCCCGTGTACATCCAGTCACGGTAAGCCATCCTCTGTCATATACATGTGTAAGCGAGTAATAAAACCAACAATTGCATCTACATGGCGTTCCTACCATCTAATAGGTGAATGACAGGTCCTAATCCCACCCGTGGATTGCATCTACATGGCGTTCCTACCATCTAATAGGTGAAGGATATGTCCTAATCCCACCCGTTGATGCGTAGACGGGTTAGCTTCCATGTTCTGCTCCCGCCCGAGTCAGAATTTCGGTAGCACCTCCCCGTTGTTCTCCCGATACACGCAAGGAGAGTGTGTATCCGGAGAACAACGGGGAGGTGCTGCCAAAACTTCGACTCGGACGGGAGCAAAACATGGAAGCTAACCATCTACGCATCCACGAGCTGTCCAAAAAACATGGACAATCCAAAACAGATACGGCCGACGAATATGCAGAGACACGCATACCAACGACCGTATCTCTTTCGGACGGGAGACGCCTAACTGTGTTACACGACCTACGTATGACAACGATAAGAGATGGAGGTTAATTATACCTAAGGTGGCGGTGAAGACAGGCTACCAGCGCAGTGGCGAGACGGTGCAGTGGCGAGGCAGCGCTGTGCCAAGGTGCTCCGAGTCCCCTCCGACAGGTCCTGATCTGCAAAACAAGAAAAACAACACTATAAGTACAAAATTTCGGCAGAACCTCCCCTGCACGGGGAGGTTACCAAAACCTGCAAAAAAAAAGCCGGCTCGATGGCCGACAGCACATATATGGCACGAAGGCCACACATCCAAGCAAATTTTAAATTAAACAAAGGCGCATTGCAACAAATACACATATATGGCACCAGTGGGAGCCTGCCCACGAGACCAACCACTGTACATCCACTCACGGTCTGTCATTACTCTTGTTCTGTTTAAAAATATATAGCAAGGAGGAGCAAGCAGCAGGGAGGAGCAGACTCACTCACGCACAGTCTTTAGAGTAAACGGAGGAGCAGACGCTTTAAAAACTAGGGAGGTAGACTGCCAGATCATCACACAAATAAAGGTCTAGTCACTACCAAGCAGCAGGGCTGTCAGCAAAGTGGTGCCCTTACCAAGAATAACAATGGAGTTAAGACCCTGCCAAACTCGAACATCAACAGCCTCGCATGAACAAGACCGCCAATTACCGAAGGTTACACCAACCCACCCACCAAAAAAACAAAAATCTGTTCCCTGCTATTGATGTAGCGTGTGCTTACATAAATCTGAATGATAAATTCAAGTAGTGTATAGAGGAGTAAAGAAGACAAACAGTGCTCACGAACAATTCATAAGGCACGCATATGCACTCATATTTTTGTTCTACTCTTGTGCCCACAGATGAATTTTACCTAAGAAGTATGCTGGTGTGAGGCTGCATCATGTTTACTTAATTCTTATAAATTTTCAATGATTTTTGGAATGTTGCATTTTGCACTTCAATAAATGAGCATTTCAGCTCATATATGCAACAGTCCTGCTGTTTTTATCATGGCGTGCCTTGCTGTCTCTGATACCTGTAAGAAGCTCGCGAGACAGGCTGCGTTCACTAACGCCGAGCAGTTCTATCAGTCGCACCTCTCCCCGCTCCAGGTATGTACCATCACCTCCTCCTAAGCTTTCTGTTCATTATTGAGCTCCATTTTCCATAGTTTTCTTACTGATTTTAGAATGTACAAACCCTAGTACACAGATCACTATCTAGTACTAGTAGCTTCTAGTAGTGACACTTGCTAGTTGAGGAGACAGAGATAGGGAGAGGGAAAAAAAGAGGAATTTTTTAATTGCTTTAGGCTCAATCAATCAAACGATCTGGAGCTCTCCAGAGATGCTACTACTAGTACTAGAAGGGGATAGGAGGAATCAGATGACAAACTTTCTGACGGGGGCTTAGCAAAAAGATCATGGGCAGGCATCTCTACCATCGCTGTGGCGTGGGCCTCTCCTCGCCTTTTGCCACGATGCAAATGCCAAATACTAGTCTAAAGGGGCATCCGTGTGTAGGACCATGTCGCCACAATACTTCACTTCCTGGATCAAATCAGATGCTGACATCGACTGGGTGGGAATGGGAACATTAGCTGCGTGGTGGGCGATTTCTTTTCTTGGTCGGAAATGCTAAGCTCATTTTGTGTCAGTAACAAAAGGGTTTTAAACTTTATTTAGCCTCTAGATTTTGGCAGTTTGCAGTAGTTTTAGGTTTCTATCATGCCAATATTTGAATCATAAAGTCTGAAAGTATTGAATCTAAAAATTCGAAAGGTACATTACACTTTATCTTTGAATCATAAAGTGTAGGCATTAACCTTCTACATATGTTTTTCAGTTTTTGATTCATGGGAGTGGATTGAACGAGAATATGTGCTTGTTCCGGTAAACTGTACTTCTATTGAACGAGAATATGTGCTCAGTTTGTTTCTCACTGTACATATATAGCCACACATAGAGAAAGAAAGTTCACATTTTCAGGGAGAAACACGAACCAGAGAACAGGGGCGACAATCAGGCCGGGGTGGTGGAGATCGACGGACTTCAATCGAAAATCAGGCCGGGGTGGTGGAGATCGACGGGGACGGGTGCAGGGACGTGCGCCGGACGGGAGAGAGACCAGGGGCGGCGGGCCTGGATGCTCCTGGCCGGCCGGTGGCCGCCCTAGGGTTGCGCGCACTGTAGGCCGGCGGCGGGGGCGGTGTCAGCCGGCGCCGGAGAGACGTGGTCGGTGGCGGCGCGCGCGGGGCAGGGGAGGGGCAGGGGCGGCGTCGATGGGGCACGAGCGGCGGCGGTTTGACGCGTCTGGGCGGGGCGGGGGCAGCGCGGGGGGTTTTATATAGAAAATACCCTTTGCCGAGAGCACAGAGACAGACTCTCGGCAAAGACCCTTTGCCGAGGGCCGGTTAATCCGGCTCTCGGCAAAGACCCTTTGCCGAGAGCCTGATGGGCAGACTCTCGGCAAAGAAGTGTTGACTTCTTTATTCTTTTTATTTTAGAGCTGAGTTTTTTTGTGTCCTTGTGACCCAATTTCAAAATACATTTCAAAATTTGGCATTAATTTGACTTTTATTGCTATATTTAACTAATTAATCTTGTTTCTTTAAATTTTTTCATATAATTCAAATTTGAACTGCAGGTACATGGAATATTAGAACTTAGTGATTCAAAAAATGATAGTCAAGATATTTGGTGTACGTTGAGGCCGTATCCACAACCACACATGAAATCTCAACCCTCTCGTTGACGTAACATGTCGAGGAATGTGAGGGAAAAGTGATTTTTAATTATATAAATCCCAAATAAAGTCCAAAAATCACGAAACTTGACGACGTGTCGTGTTATCGCATGTGGAGGGTGTGATAAAAATTCATAAGGTTTCGAGCAAGTTGCGACACCGAATGTCCAAAACCCAGACATCTCCACATGTGATCACATTTAGAATTTATATAATTAAAAATCACTTCTACGACACATGGATGGTCATGTTTTGTATACAAGACATTCAAACTTTTGGGTGAGTTTATGGATACAACCTCAAAATGCACTCTCGAACATGAATATCATTTTTTGAATGGATATATTTTATTATTTCATGCTCCTACAGTTCAAATTTACTTTTTCGAGAAAAATACAAAGAAAATAAATTAATTGATAAAATATAGCAAAATATTATAAAAAGCTCCCAAATTTGAACATGTGCTTGTATACAATATGCAAGGGCTATGGAAAAAGTTTGGGTCCAAAACTAAAAAAACCTTTCCTCTTTGCCGAGGGCCTCTCGGCAAAGGTGATCTTTGCCGAGAGCCAGAGTGGCCAGCGCTCAGCAAATGTTGCTGGCCTGGGTCCAGCTTTAGCCCACGTGACATTTGCCGAGTGCTTGCCCAGGCGCTCGGCAAAGGTCTCCTCTTTGCCGAGAGCCTAACGACGCGGCTCTCGGCAAAGGTGACGACAACGAGAGCCGTTCACGGCGCGGCTCCTTTGCCGAGAGCCTGTCTTTGCCGAGAGCTAAACCCTCGGCAAAGCTTTCCTTTGCCGAGAGCCTGGCTTTGCCGAGAGTTTAGCCGTCGGCAAAGCCTCTTTGCCGAGTGTTCATATTGGCTCTCGGCAAATCTGGGCTCTCGGCAAAGCTCCCGTTTCCTGTAGTGAGTTGAGTCATCATGACAAATTATAAAGGGCTATATATAAGATTTCAAAGCACAAATAAAATAATGATAGATTATGACATTCCGCCGGGGTTCTAAAGACAACATTTTCATGATGAACCTTACCTTCTCCAAGAACCCGTGTGGATGCGTCCATCTGTCGTCATCCGTCACACTACTAAAAAAATAATTTTAGGAGGTAGGCTCTTTGATTACCGAAGACTGGTACACAACGATCGCCTCCGTAAATGGTCAAGAGCTCCAGAAAGATTTATGCGTCCAAAAATCATTTACGAAGGTGGGCGTCATAAGATAACCGTCTCTGAAAATCGTCTTAAACTGCCTCCGTAAATCAACTTTTAGAGACAGACATCTGCCTCTACAAATAGTTGCACCTAATTAATAACTTTTTCATATGAAACTGGAACATGATAAACTTTGTATCAAAATTATAACCCTCGACGTGATCTACAACTTTACAGTTAAAATATTGTTAGGGTCCCAACATATTATTGTAAGTTCATGTATTTTGAAATTTGAAATTTTAAACTTGATTTATGACATAATCTTGTTGCAACATTTAATTAGTGTTCACACTTGGGAGCTTAAGCATAACATAGCTATGTAGGGTGATAATGGTTAAAACTTGATAAACTAAAATTGTTTACCGTAGTTCAACCATGTCTAACCTTTCGAACCTACATGCCATCATGTTATGCTTGTTTAAGCGGTGGTTTGCTTACACTTGCTTTACTTTCAACTATAGAAGGTAGGGTTAGTGAGTTTTTTAGGAGTGCTTAGCGTATGTAACCCCAGTCGACCGTCCATGTGGCTTTTGGAGGCTTCGCTTGAAGATTAGAATTTATGTCTCCACTACTTTGATGCATATTTTGTCTCTATGTAAGTGTTAAGTTAATATCTTTATTCGTTATGTAATAAAGCATTGTCTTTTGATACTATATAATTAGTTGTTATATGTGTGATTTGACTTTCTAGGCACACATATGGTGTACATCTGGTTTGTTTTTAAAACTGGGTGTGACAGAAAATGGGATAAATACAGGTTCATCTAGATGAAAATGGGATCCTACAAAAACGCCTGGAAAACATACTATCCTAATTCCATAAATTTGAAACGGGTCCCACAAACACAGAAACAGACAAGACAAAAGTAGAAAATGGGTAAGGACTCTGTCCGTTTTCAACCACTTGGAGTGGGTGCAGTTGCCCAACAATAGTTGATAATGGGAGATGGGAGTTCCTGTATTTTCAAGTGTCTGAGCCTTTAGGAGTTTTCAAGTAACAATCTTATACAATCAACTACTATAGTTTAAAGGACATTTCACATTTATTTCTCTAGTCAAACGATGACAAAATTATATAATACCTGAACAAAAACAACAACAAATTAGTCACCTGACATACAGGAGGAGGGTTCTTTTATTCATTTTCCAGCAATGGTTGTCATTTGTCTGCTTCCAATTTCAAATAGGAGTCATATGAAGCATGGAACTAGCGCGGATGTGGGGACTAGGGAGCAGAGGGGAGCTACTGCTAGAGGTCCTTCTATTGCTTTGTTCCCTATTTAGTCCACCGGGCAGGCTCAAACAACTGCTTATGTGGAAACTGCGGCGGCACAAGGTGAGCTCAAGCAACGGTTTATACGTCAATGTGGCAGTGTTAGGAGACCTTGAGGCACGGCTGCTGTGCGTGCTATAGTGGCACCGCATTCTTGCAGGGAAGAAGGGAATCTAGCCAAAATCTCTATTGCGGCCTTGCAGGGAGAGTTGGAGGTAGAGTGGAAACAGACTGCAGTTGGCATGTAGTGCGAGGATGGGCCATCTAGGGTTGGGCATAATTAATAGAAAACTGAAGACCGAATCAAAAGGAATGGGACTAAGGCTAAAGTGTCCATGATCAAAATTTTTGGTCACTAGTTTGACCCGAGTCCATACTAACTAAACTTTTTATGGTTCGATTATATGTCTCGGGTCCACACTTGATGGAACGTGATGGTTATGATGATTATATGATAAACCGGATATGGTTACTAATGTGATGCCTATTAATCAAGTGATTGCTATAGAATAAATGTAAATCTAGCTATAATAGCTTCATTGAACTTGATGCTAAAACTTTACTAAAATATTGAAAGTAAGGACTCATGATAGTAATACTCTTTTTGTAAAATTATGCTATCAAACCAGCTCCATGAAAATAAGCCTTGCATATCCTTGCGAGTTTTTTTTATTTCTTTCCTGTCGGGTAAGTCTAGCTGAGTACATTCGAGTACTCAGGGTTTTATCCCACCATGTTGCAGGTGAAGTTCTCGGCCTACTGAAGATGGTGGCTAACTGCCGGTGGGCCCGGCGACTCTATATTTATTTCTCATCTATATGCTATTGTTGGAGGATGTCAAATTATGCTAGCAGTGTATTTGAAACTCATGTTATTGTAACCATTTTAAAAGCTATGCTGTTTTAGCTATCATATTTGTAAACTTCGCAATATATTATTATTTGTGAACTCAATTGTAAACATTATTTCCGCTGCAACTCCGTGTATGCGATATGTATTTGCTTAATCTATTATGGTCTTGATTGTGATGTGGATTTACCGACGTCTTTCGTGACACTCGGTGGACTATCAGGTTTATATAAGTGAAAGTATGTGCGCATCAACGTGTTAAATAGGGACAGTCATACTTGATCTTGTATAAATTAGACGGTTCTATCACACAACATAAGTTGGTAAATGTGTTTCAGCTCCCGAGTGTGGTTTCTTACGTGCAAAAGTAAAATTCATATTTTGATTAGACAAATAAAGTAAAATGTGAGATATGTTCATGAAAATAGTAACCGCTTGAACAAATATGGTTTTACAGCCTAAAATTAGTAAATATACTACTCACCGTGAAGTATATTAGCAGTTATGTGCATAAATAATCTAGGTATATAATCAAATAGTTAACAAATGCAGAATCCTCGGCGCGCGTGGATTAAAAATGTGCGGAGGGTAGAATCATTGGTCATGGAATAAATGTTACCTTAGTTCGGTATAAATTATAATCCTACAATTTTGGCAAAAGATACAAAGCCCGTCAGTGGAGGCGTTAGATATGTACGATTCATGTTTATACGAAAAACATAAGAAGAAGCTAAGATAATTGCTTAATTTCAACATGTGCCATCATTGAGAGTCCTTTTTTAAATGAAAGATTAAAGATATACTATATGTCAAAAATGTAGCTGGCAAAGCACTGGTAACCTGACTATGGCATTCGTTCTTTACTTGTGTATATAAATCAAGTACGCGATACTAAAACTAAAATAATTGACCACCGTAAGAACTACTTTCACGTTTGGTTTGTCCAATTTGTTTGTGTGAGTACGTGACAGACACAAGGTGAAAACCAAGCCGAACGTGAGATGAAACTGGAGCATAAGATCAATCTCCCTAGGTAGATAATTTACCTTCGCTTAGTGAGCTGACAGAAAAAAAAAAAGATCCCATGACCCATAGGCAAAACACAGCAGGTTGATGCAGTCCAGAAAACCGATCGAGTACCTCTGAAAGTGCCTTGTGACGAACTTCTCCGAGCTATGGTGTGGTGGTGGGATAATTTGGTTATTAGAGTGGACCCTTCGAGTTCTGAGTTCCAATCTCCACAAGAAAAAAAAATGCCGATTACTTCACCTGAGCGGCTGAGCCAAGCGAAATTGGATTGTCATGGAAGTGACCCGTTAATGACGTTGGTCTGGCATCGCACACCACTACACCAGGTTTTGTTTCACCATTGCTTTGGATCAATCAGAGTTGCTGAACCGATGACCGGCGGTGTTTGGTAAAAGCAAAATATTTTCCAAGCTGAGTTCGAAACAAATGATTTTGAAAACTTGGTTTAACTTTTGAAAACAAAACGTTGCTTTCCCTTTTGTTTCATCAAACATAACTAGTTTTGAAACTGAGTTGAATAAATCAATTCTCATTTTGAAAAGTAAAGCTTTCACAAATAAATTTGGTTTTCCAAAACCTTTTCAAAGCAACATCTTTAAAACCAGACTTGGAAAGTTCATTTTGGTTTTGCAAACATTTTTGAAATGATCTTTTGCAAATTCAAATCATGCCAAACTTTTTGAAACTGAGATAAGTCAAGTTTTTGGGAAAGTTACGGACAAAATCCTTTTGCAAGAATTTTGTTTGATAGAGTCGTCATAAAAACTATTCGACGATGAGAAGCAACGAGAGTCCAAAATCATCACGAAATAAGACCAATTGGAGGTGGTAGCCTATTATGTTTGTCTCAACTGTAGTGGTGTAGCTAAATTACATCGTATTAATTGTTGGAATAAGAATAAAATACAAACTATGGGGCGAATGGTTGTTGTTCATTCCTAGTTAAAAAAAATGTGGATCCAATCGCCGTAGCATACTCCGTCAGTCCCATAAAAAAAGTCGTTATGGGACTCGTGTTGGTCAAATTTTCTTTCGTTTGACGAGGTTTGTAGAAAATATTAGCAACATTTGTACCTCCAAAAAAGTTTATGTTCCACAAATATTAATATTTTCATATATATATATATATAGTTAAAGTTAAAAATATTTAACTTCTCAGGAAGCAAGAATAACAATTTTTTATTTGACGTAGGGTGTATGACATTAATGGTGTGGAGTAGTAGATTAGGTCTATATGAACCTAAATGACAATATGGCAAGTTCAGGAACATGCATGACATTGAAACAAGTATAATAAGGACTGAAAATAGCATTTAAAAAGTTTAAGATCTGGATGACAAACAAAGATAAGTTCAGAAACCTAAAAATGTATTTTATTTTAGAAGTTTAGGGATTTGAATGACACACCGAAACAAATTTTAGGATCGCTCGTGTATTTTACTAAGTTGAAACCTGAAAATTGAACTTTCTGTTTTGGATGGAAACGTCCAACTCAGACTGCAAAGTCAGCGGTTTAGAACTTTTCCGGTTTCCGCTCCCTCTTTTTTGTTTTGTTGGTGAATGACTAGGGGGTTTAAAGGAGGAAGGCATAGAGAAAAACACAGTCGTGTGCATGATCATCGTTTGTCTTGTAGACAAAACATAGATGAAGCGATTTCAAAAAAAAACATAGATGAAGCCAATTCGAACAAATCAGGCTTGCCCTTACATCGGGAAAATAAAAATGGAAGTGCCGATATGCTGGGTTGCAAAGCCTAAAAAAACTACTGTATGTACGTACCACAGTGTTTTCAAGTTATTTGTACTTCTGTATCGTGCACGTAACATCTTGAAAATCGGGTTCCGAAAACGAAGTTTTGCACACTAGCTACTGCACTGCCTCCGCCTTTGTGCTTTTTTTTTACACCTCTCGTCTGGGTACCGTCATAGAATCTGTTCATACACGTACACGCACACCCACCCAACACACGTACACCCCACTCACACACACTATACGCGTACAAACAGTCCTACAACTACACAGTGGCGGATCCAGGGGGCGGGGGGCTGCAGCCCCCCGTGAGGGTGATTTCTCCACTAAATTACTATAGCATAAGCATCAAATCATCATTAAATCTTAATTGCAAATCAACATCTTCCTTATTTAGCCCTTCTTGTCTCAATCCTGGATCCGTCCCTGCAACTACACACAGAACTGAAGACCACGTCCTTGTAGAGATCACCGGAACCAAACAAGACTCCGTATATGACGGGCACATCATAATCCCTGCAGCCCCCCGTGAGGGTGATTTCTCCACTAAATTACTGTAGCATAAGCATCAAATCATCATTAAATCTTAATTGTAAATCAACATCTTCCTTATTTAGCCCCTCTTGTCTCAATCCTGGATCCGCCACTGCAACTACACACAGAACCGAAGACCGCGTCCTTGTAGAGATCACCGGAACCAAACAAGACTCCGTAGATGACGGGCACGTCATAATCCTTTTGTGGCTCCACGTGTGAGAGGCTACAGATTATTTGAGAAACACCCCTCCCGGTGAGAAACACCGGGAGTCAAACACGCGGTTGGAACGCTAGTGGGTAGCGTGCCCACTGGCCACCGCTGCCAGCCGAGCTAAAGCTATAGACCTTGACGCCCGAGGTCAGCCAAAACCAAAAGCCGTAGCGTTCCAGCAGGCCGGAGCGTACGTACTCCGTATAGGAGGAGAAAGACGTGTCACCCGTCAAGTCAACCAAAGATCATCCGTTCGGCTGCCCTGCCAATCGCATCGCCATCAACCATCATGGCATCATGCGGCGGCGTATGGTTGCCCGTTGCCGCCGTCCTCATCAGCCTATAGTCAACCAAAGACGGCGCGCTCAGTGAGTCAGTGACCTGATCTGGAGCCGCGCGCACGGCAACGTTCGTCCTGGCGCCTGCCGGCCAACCCATCCGTGCCATGACAGTGCCACCAGCCTACCAAAGTCCAGAGCCGGAACCAGGAGGCTAGCAGGGGCCGTGCCCCCCCCGCACACAAGCACAGTAAGTTTTCTTTAATACATATATAAATATATAAATTTACAGCTACAAAATATCAACTTTTATCTATTTTTTATTCAAATATTATGATTTTGGTTATAAATAGTATAAAATATTTAAAAAGTTGTTGAATCATATAATTACGTATATTTTAGCACACTAAAAAAATATAATCCTATTTATTTGGCCCCGGTCAGAATCGCAGGTCCGTCTCTGCCAAATCCGCAGTCCGCTTGCCTGCGGCCTGCGCGCGCGACGGATCGGAGTCGTGGTCGTGGCCATAGGCGATGGAATCTGCACCGGCCGGGCGCGCGGAACACGTCAAAGCGAGGACGCTGGACGCCCCCGCCAAGTTTTACGTGGTCCGGCACTAGCTCAATTCTGTGTGCTGGACTGGACTGTTGCGCGGAATTAACAAGACCAATAAACGAATAAATGCGCATTTAGCAGTAATACTCTTATATACGTACTATGCATTTGCAATTTTCATTATAAAGCTAAATCAAAGGTAGTTAAAGCTTAAATCCATCTTTATCATCCACCCACTAAACGGAATCTGACACCCCATTATTGGATCGGGCGGGCCCACTGCACACAGTATATATATATATATATATATATATATATATATATATATATATATATATATATATATATATATATATATATATATATATATATAGTGTACAACATTACTCCCTTCGTTTCTAATTATAAGTCGCTTTGACATTTTTTATTTATTTATTTTGCTATGAATCTAGACATATTATTATATCGAGATACATAGCAAAATAGATGTAAAAAAAGTTAAAGCGACTTATAATTTGGAACTGAGAGAGTATATAATAACTCATGCACATGACGCTACCACCGTATTATTAGTATATATACGTTACTAATGTAAATGCATATACTTATACCACGTCATAGCAATATATCTTTTAAAAAACCGGAATGAAAATCATCGCCAGTGCCGCAGTGCGGGAGGGAGGAGCACCTGGTTTTATCCGACCGGGGCAGGCCGGCACGCGTGGAAGTTTCCGCGTGCGTCACCTGTCGCCGCCGACGGCATTAATCAGCGCGGCAGGCGGTCAATTCGCCTTTATAAGCCGCGCGCAGCTCTCGCCTCCATCCGCTCGCTCGCGCTTGCCTTGCCTTGTGCGCACCACCGCACCCCACCCAGCAGGCAGCAGCAACAATTCTCCCGGAGAGGCGCGTGCGAGCGAGCGGGCGGGCGGGCGGTATGGCCGGCGGTGGCGGCATGGTGTTCGGGCCCCACGCGGGCGCGGTGGCGGGCGGCGACGTCGTGTTCTGCGCGGCCATCGTGTGCTTGTCGCTCCTGTCCATGGTCATCTTTGCGGCGGCCGGCTCCTCCTCCTCAGGCGCCGCCGGGGACGAAGCAGGGAAGCCGCGGCGGCGCGGGCGGCGCGCCAACGGGCCGGTGTTCGTGGGCGGCAGGGGCTGCGGCTGCGGCGGCTGCAGCGCGGGCGCCGGCGTCTGCGGCACCTACCTCTCCTGATCGGCCACGGCCCCGGGGCAGAGCACCCGCCGCGTCGACGCGACAGCCGATCGACCGGGTGGACTCGCCTCATCGGCGGCGTGCACGCACGCGCTGTACATACTCGCAAACGCCGCACGGCAGAGCATGTCGTAATAAGAAGCACAAACCTTTGCTTCACTTTCACTGAAGTAGCTCATGGGCATATGGCTGCTGCGCTTTAATTTTGCTTTAATTTTCTTTTCATTTCAGTGTTATTCCTGCTAAACATCATGCTGTAATTATTATAATTATTATCTTATCCTCATATAAAGAAGAGACGGCTCGCTTTTAATTTTCTTGAAGAATTGTTCTTTTCTTCTTCTATCTAATCTATCTCCATGTGCTCACTGCTCTGCTGATAATCCCGTGGCTCGTGATTTGGATTCGGTTTGAGTTGGACGGAACAAACGATTAGATGGATCATGGATGCAAACAAGATGTTGAAGATTAGTTGCATGCAAGCATGGGACACAAGGACAAGGACGTCCAAGCTACTCCTACTACCATTACAAGGCAGACCAAATACTAATTATTGAGGCTCATAATTATTCCTTCAAGAATCGCGATCAAGTCACCAACTACTCGGTCATAAGTGGGCAGCGGGACTTAGGGCCTGTTTAGATATCAAATTTCACCCTAAATTCCACTATGCAAAAAGAAGATTCTCTGTCACATCAAAATACCGGTACATGCATGGAGTACTAAATATAGATGAAATAAAAAACTAATTGCACAGTTTTGTTGTACTTTACGAGACGAACATTTTGAGTCTAATTAATCAATGTTTGGACAAAAATTTACAAATACAAACGAAATGCTACAGTGCAGAATCTTGCACTGTGCTGATTTGGCGGCTCCCAATTCAGCCGAACTAAACACGGCCTTATTGACTGAGAGTACGTAGAACCTCCGGTTTAGTATTTTACACCAACTACTCAGTCATCAGTAGAACACTTTCTGTAGTCTATCCTATCCTTGTATGTGATGACGCTAACCAACGATGCTCTTGGAACAATTTCTGTGTTGACAATTGACACTAACGGAGTGTATGGTAAGGAACTAGTGATTATGGTAGGATTGATGAGTTATGACTGATCCATTGATCATAATCTCCTCCGTATAGCTTATTTTCATCCCCTGTTTGGATCATTTCATTTTCGAGAAATTGGAATATACTTTATGAAGTAGGCTATTTGTCTATCTTAAAATCATGGGTGAGAGATAGAAATTGATTCTATAGATCCTCATCCTATATTTCTATTCTGCAACTTATAGCACGCTTAACATAAGTGAAACACATATCTTTCCCATGTGACCGACATTAATATACATATATATTTAGCAGGTAATCATACTAACTTAATTGATTTGTGTCTGAATAGTAATTATTAGAATGAATTTTAATTCTAAATATCCAAACGGCACTAAGGTTTCTTTTGATCCGAGTCACATGTCTTTTATACAATATAATAAGCTGCATACAATACAAGGCTCACTATAGAACTTTATATCATCTACAATTAAACGTTATGCCGATATACGCTCCAAAGGAACCCTTGTTTTATGTTGAGTGATCACTTTCGAAGTCTTGCCAACTGAACCTATCGTCCATAAGAATTTGATCCCGCGATATCTTGGATGTTGGTTACACTATTACTCATGCTAAACCGACTATAATAATTTTGCTCGACTTTGATCCATTTTTAATGAAAAATGTCATTTTGTCTCCCCAAAGTATTGTTAGTCTAAATTTTATTCTCAAACTCTAAAATCAGAAAACTGCCTCCCTCGACTTTCAAAACCATTCAAACTACCTCCTTATAATGGCTATAAGTGGTTTTCAAGGTTGTTTTGTTATTTTTAACAAAAAATAACAGTAAAACACTTAAAAAGGGTTTTAAACCATAAAAAAGTCTCCAAGCTTGTAAAAAATTCCAAAAAAAACTTGGAGATAGATTGGGACACGAGAAACCCAAATAAACTACTTAAAACCACAAAAAGAATCTCTAAGCTGGTGAAAAAATCTAGATTGGGACATGAGAAACTCAAATAAAAGTGAGAAATCATGAAAATATGTCTACAAGATTTAACAAATTCTAACAAATTCATTTTTAAAATGTCTAAATGCATTTGAATCAATGTCTAAATGCATTTTAAAAATATTTCACAACAAAAAAATGAGATGCTCTAAGTATGAATGCAATATACATTAATTCTAAACTTTTTTTGTGATTTTAAGTAGTTTATTTGGGTTACTTATGTCCCAATCTATCTATAGGATTTTTTTGAAGTTTTAGAATCTTAGAGATTTTTTCGTGGTTTAAAAACCTTATTAGTTTTTTTACCAAAAAAATAAAAATAAAACCTTCTTGATACCCATTTAACCGGTTTAAAAACATTTTATTAGTAATTAATTGAGGGATGCAGTTTATTGGATTAAAGTTTGAGAAGAAAAACCTAAACTACAATGATAGTATCTACTATAATTGATCATTTCAAATTATTTTAGGTCCATCAAAGAAAACGTCCTCGCTGAATAGTCTAACCATTGTAAAAAAAATTACACACAAAAATTTACATCTACTAAATAAAAGGTTTATGAAAGAACTGCGTCAAGCCGCACCAAGAGAATGCTAGGCTTCTCACCCCGACGCACCCCTGCGCCCTCCCCCTCCCGCGCCCTCCCCTCCTACGAACGACGGTACGAACGCCGCATGTTCGAATCCTGAACTCGCCGAAAAAACAAAAAGAAATCACCGTACGTATGGAAAACGAGAGGCGGGGTCGGGAGACGGTGGCAGCGGCTCCACTCCACGGGCAGGAGCGCTCGCGCCTAGGGTTTGGGTGAAGGGCAAGGCGGCTGCTTCTGTCACCTAGGCCTGTGGGGTGCTCGTGGTGCGGCGGTTGGGCGACCTCATGCTGCCCCCCGGGGCGTGACAGCGACGCCTCTCCCTAGCGTGCGACTCGGACGGGAAGCCACCAGGTCCGGCCACGACGACGGCTGCTAGGGGGCGGCAATGACGAAGGCCACACGCGAGTCGGACGGGACGACAGCTCTCTTCCAATCCGCCGCCTCCCAATCATCCTCCCCCAATCTCCCTCCCAGCAACATCTCGGCCACGAGCGCCTGCGGTGCTGCAGGATGCGCGCGCTGGGGACCTGGACGGCCGGAGCCGGCCGGCGGAGGCAATTGCGAACTGCAGAAGGGCGACGAACGGCACGGCGGGCGGCTGTGCAGTGCTCGTGGCCAGCAGAGGCGGCGCTGTCCTACTCGCTGGGCGAGGACGAGCGGAGGGAGGAGCAGCGGTTGCGGCTCCATGGCACGGTGGCTGAGGACACGTGGTGACCGCCCCTTCCTCACGCAGGGCGTGCACGACGAAGGAAAAGAAGCGGCGCCAACGCCGGACCAGCTTCCCGAGGCCCTATGCGACCTCCGGCGACTGAGCGTTCCTGCCACCCCAAGCATAAGAAGCAGTTCTTGACATGGATGTAGCGTACCCACCAGATGTTCGAGGAAATGCTATATACAGGGTAAGGTGCTAAATGAAAAGTTATGATGACAGTAGACATGCGCTCTGATTCACGAAACATCATGCAAGTTTGCTGAGAATATTTAGAATCTACTACTTTAAAAACAAGCAAATGATGTTCACAAACATTTCAGATCATTCCTAATGTCATTTTCTTCGTAATGCTTACTGCATTTTTCAAACATTAAGCTGCTTAAATGTGCGAAGAATTCAAAAATTGATTATTAGATTTTTTCTGGGTATACAATTGATTTCTTTTGGCATTATAACTTTGCGATTCTCTTATTTAGGAACTAAGCACGGGAGGGTCTAATCCTTATTTATCTGCCATGACAGATTATTAGTAAAACTACGACAACTTAATTAAGGAAGATCTCTTTGTTTTTTAATCCTTATTTATCCATTCATTTTGCCTGCATGCCGGTATGAATTCGCATAGTGGCGTCAACAAACACACATACCCTTGGATTGAGAAGGCAAATGCATGTATGGATTGAAAATGTGTGAATGGTGTTCTACTTGAACTCTCTGTAATTAGATTATAGGCATTACCAACATGGAAGATGGCAAGCACAGATTGGACGAGTTGCAGGGAACAAGGATCTCTACTTGGGCACCTTCAGTAAGTAGGAGAGATGTTTTTTTTTTCATTCCTGCCCTACCCTTCACCTCGATCCGGCGACGAGGAGGCTCCTCAGCCCCGTTAACCGTCTACACCATGCTTCATTCTCTACTTCCTTTTCACTCACTCTGTTTTATTCCAAAAATTTTACATGCAGCCTACAGTTGTTCTTAAGTTCAGATTTATTTATGCAACAAAATACTTTGTTCTCAGTTTGGGCTATAAGCGAATGAAAAATTGTACGGATTGAAAATTGGATAAATGGTACCAACAAAGGTAAGGTGAAGATGAGGTCCAGGGCTATCTGCAGGTACCTCAAGCTTCCTTTTCACTCTGTTTTTTTTTTCAAAATTTTTACTATGCAGCTTACAATTGCTTGCAAGTTCAGATTTTTATATATGCAACAAAAGAATTTCTTCTCAGTTTAGGCTATAAGAGATAATTTTTTACAGACTGAAAATTGGTTAAATGGCTTGCTCTTTGCATATATGCACATGATATGTGGTAGGTTCCTTTGCAAAAAAAAAAACTCTTTTTCTCAATTTTTTGATTAACCAATTAAATGTCAGTGATCTTTTAATTGGCTACTGAGAATTTCCAAGGTTTCTCAAGAACAATGTGAAAGCGTTCCTTTTTTCTTTGAAAAAAAAGATGCAAGCAGTGGATTACTGATTATGAGGGAAAAGATTCAAGAATTTTGCAAGGTGCTTTCTAAAATAGTTGGAAGGTTACTTCAATTGTCATTTAATTTGTAGAACCAAATAGCAAATGATGTTGTATTCTCTTGGGTGAACTCAAGTCCTCCTATACTTATGTTAGATAGATGGTAGGTAATTCTTCGGTATTATATTTCTTTATTTAAACCTGTGTTGATCTTCACAAATATTTGTTACTAACTTTTCAAACACTTTAGGGAAGAAGAAACTGTTAACCACCTCTTTCTAAAGTGTGTTCTAGCTAAAAAGATGAGTGCACCGGACATCCAAGGATGTGTTTAGATCACTTGAAAAGTGCACTATGCAAAAAAAGATTCACCGTCACATCAAACTTGCGATACATGCATGGAGTACTAAATGTGAATAAAATAAAATAAAAACTAATTGTACAGTTTAGTTGTATTTTGCGAGACAAATGTTTTGAGCCTAATTAGTCAATGGTTGGACAATTATTACAAAATACAAACGAAATGCTACAATGTATTTTGGCACTCCAAAATTTAGAACTAAACATAGCCCAAAAGATCATTCACCAGTTGATTGACAGCTCTGAGGGCATGGAAGCTTGAAGACCTGCAGAAGACTTTTTGCTGCCAAGGCGTGTGCTTTTGCAGATGTATTTGTCTTTGCATTGTCTTTTTGGCTGCCGATTTGGTGTTACTGGGTGCAGAAAGGGTGTTGGCTGTCTTGGTGGAAATATGTAGCCAAAACATGAGATATCTTCTTGCGTGAATCATAAATTTATCTCAATGACGCTTAATAACTTTGACATATAGGCCTTGTTCACTTCCCCCTCCCAACCCAAAATATTTCCTCTTACACCCATCACATCAAATCTTTCGACGCATGCATGGAGCATTAAATGTAGGTAAAAAAGATAACTAATTGCATAGTTTGTCTGTAAATGTCGGGACGAATCTTTTAAGTCTAGTTAGTCCATAATTGGACAAATTTTGCCAAATAACAACGAAAAATGCTACAGTAACTTTTCAATTACTTTTCGCGAAGTGAACACACCCATATGCCTTTTAGTTATTTGATTTGTCTACTTATGTATTGTCATAGTGTTATCCTAGACATTATACTAGCTATATAAAAGGGACTTTTTAACAAACACTGAAAGCGGGCCCTGGAGTCCAGCCCGGCCCAGGCCAGGCTTCGCTTTCCAGCTCAGCAGCGTGCAGCGTAGACCCCTTCAAACCCGCGCCCGAGGAACTAGCCGTTGCCACCCCCACTTCCCCCACTACCTCCCAACTCCTGGTCTGCTCCTCCTACTACTACCCCCTGGCCCCTGCCGATTCCTGTCCTCTGCCCCTCTCCAATCCCCAAATCCCCAACCAGCTGCCTGAATTCGCCGATCTCCAGGCCATGTTTAGTTACCCTCAAAATTCCAAGTTTTTTCACTCTCTCTCCATCACATCAATTTTTAGCCGCTTGCATGGAGTATTAAATGTAGGTAAAAAAAATAACTAATTACACAGTTTAGTTGGAAATCACGAGATGAATCTTTTGAGCCTAGTTGGTCCACGATTGGACAATATTTGTCAAATAAGACGAAAGTGGTACTATTCGTCAGGTTGAAAAAACTTTCAATCTAAACAAGGCCCCAGTCGCGAAACCCACTCTCAACAATCCTCGAACCCCGCTCCCCTCGCCGCGGCTGAGCAGACTGCCGGCGAAGATGATGTTCACGGAGGGCCTCGACGAGTCGGCGATCAGCTGGATCAAGCAGGGCACGGACTCCCCAGCCCCCGCACCCGCGCCCCCGCACCCGCGCCGCCGCGGTCGCCGCTGGCGGAGCGCCCGCCGCTGGGGCAGGTGGCGGCGCCGCCGAGGAGCCCCGCGGTGCACACCAGGCCGTGCGGGGCCAGCGCAGGCGTCGGTTTCTTCTCCCCCAAGAACCTCCCGCCCGTGCGGGTGAACGGGACGCGCCACTCGGGCCTGCTCGGCCGCCACTCCGTGCTCCTCTCGGCCGCGGACTCCGACGAGTGGGAGGACGGCGAGGACGAGAGCGTCGCGTCGTGGGGGATGCCCGAGGATTGCTACGGCGGCGGCAACTTCTCCGAGACCGCCGACGAGGCTTGCTCCAGCGACTCCAGCCTCATGCGGAGGGCCATGGACCGATGCGGCGGAGGGTGGGACGAGGAGGTCACGTCGCAGCTGAGCAGGAAGGGCGGCGGCGGCGGGATCGTGCGGGGGCAGTCCAAGGAGTTCCTGCGGGTTGAGGTGCGAGCGGCGGGCGCGTTCGCTGCTGGGAAGTGCTCCGGTCCCGGGGCACAAGATCCAGTGGACTCCATCTCGCAGGTACGGCTTCTCTTCTGTAGCCAGACACCAGTGATAATATTCTCCTGTTTCCGCTACGAACATTGCGATTATTCAGTTCTGTTAATCCACTTTTGTTTAGATAAAATGTCTCCCCCGCTTTATTTTTAGGAATTATAAAACAAACAGTTCTCACGCTCTTAGCATATAAGCATATTCAAGGGCGCCCGCCAAAACCAAAATTACCCAAAATTAACCTCACAGTCACAGGTACTTACTACTAGGGATAGTGTCCTGAACTCAAGTCTCGCCACAAGCGCAGCATATCAATCAAACTCGATCTCTAATGGGAATGCCTCACACCTACCCAAGGTTCCCGAATCTGAAAGTTCCTCTTGCCACCATGTCAGTCTTTGCTCTTGCTTCCAAGGATATTAGTATTACCTCTCTGCAGCCTCCCAATTGCTTTGCGCTACACCACCTTAACATCTGTCAGACACCTGTCCCTGAAAACACATAACATTCCTTAGTTTCCAATAGTCCATAGAACATCAGAAGTCAGGAGTCAGAGTTGCATAAACGTGCGAGTTCTCCTTCTATGTACAGGGACACTACTTTGAGGGTCAGGTATTGGGGACTCCTAGTGCCCCTCCAATCGCAGGGGGCGAGGAGGAGGTTATGTTTGATGCAGTTGGTAAGAACATCAGAGACTTTGTGATAGAAATTCATTGATTTAAATTGTCCTGGAAGTGACCATTTCATTGGCATTCATATGGTATTGCAAATAGAAACGGCTGAAATCGATGGAGGGCTTGAGAGGAATGGAGTATCATCAGTAGCATATATACTGGCCCAAGATGTTCATGAGCTTCCTACAAGGTAAATCGAAATTGTAGATTGCTGACAGTTATAGCTTTTATTACAGCTTGGGGCAAATCTGGCTAACATTTGTTCTTTGCCTGTTGAAATTATGCAAATTCAGCTCAATTGTTCATGAAGATGGCGTTCAGAATAACTTATTAGCTCAGATACCGAGCTTCACCATTAAGTGAGTTTTGATTTATCTTTGACCTTACACATTTGAGTATGTTATTGTCTGCTTCCAATTCTTACTGCTTGCTTGCTCTTGTCAGTGTCCAAAATGCATGGCAATCTTTTGTTGCATATGATGCATGCTTCAGGCTATGTCTGAATGCATGGGCAAGAAACTGCATGGAAGCTCCAGACTTCCTTCGGGATGAGTGCATGGTGCTGCGAAGTGCCTTTGGGTATGCAACAGCTTATGCATGAGTACATGTTCTGAGTGATCTAGTATTACTTCACTACATTTTTGCCTTTGAGCACACAGCTTATGTGCTCCTTTTTATGAACAGAATACAGAATTTCTTGCTTCATCCAAAACACAATAGTCAAGTTGACGGTAAACAAGGGTATGATAAGGATGGAAGTTGTACTATAAAGGGAAGGAAATTTGTTAAGCAGATTGAGATTGAAGGTATGTATAAGCAATAATTTTCAGTCATCAGCAAGAAACATTACTCACCTTGAAACATTACATTGGAAAATTCTTCAGAAAAAGGCTAGCATGTTACAATAAGGAATCTCAGAACTGTAAACTTGTAGCCGACTCATGCATTGTTCGAAAAACAAAGCAACCTTACACTAACATATTTTTATATTAACAGTAAAAAAGATACGGGTTGTACCTCAAAGGCCAAAGCTTCGGGCAACATCGTCCTTTAGAAGTCTCTACATGCAAGCTGGCAGTGAGTATGTCAGACATATTACTAAGATTCTGAAGAGCCAGGTTACGATGTTGACATCCACATCATCTACATCTTTGCCGGAAGGTTAATATGAAAGATTAAGTTTTCCTATAGCAAGCCCTAGTCACAGTTTATTTACATCGACAGTAACACAGTGCCATACTTTCAGAAATGTTCACATGCACTCTAGAATTGCAAAGTTCTTGCAAAGGTCATCAGAGAGATTCAATTTCTCCACAATATTTGAAGCCAGGGACCGGTGAATCTCAACTCTTGTAAGTTCTATCCTTAGCTGTTGTTCTGTGATATACTTGCATATTCATTCTATCACTGGAACTATGAAAACTTATACAGATAGTGTTCTTGAACCATCTGTTATCACTTATGTTTCAGTTATCTAGAGAGCCAGGGGGATGTTATTCTTGTTGAAGTACAAGACAACAATAGGGTTGTCATAGGCCGTGCGAAAATTCAAGTTTCAACATTGACTGATACTCAAGTATGTCTACACAAATTCATGATTTAGTGCAAATGTTTCATGATAATTCTGTAGTCACTGAAGGAGTTTGTATTTGCACAAATTTGAAAAGCAGCAGGATGAAATCATCAGGTGGTGGCCTCTATATCTTGATGATCAAGATTGTGTGGGAAAAATTCAGCTTTGTATGAACTTATCCATGTCTTCCAACAATTATGGGTCCGAAAAGGTTAGTTATTCTCATCTTTTCTTTCTCGGAATCCATTAGACACTGTCTTAACCTTGTGTCATCTATATTCTTATAAGAAAGCATTTTGTAACATTGTTACAACAGATGCTGCAAGGTGGTCCCGCAGTGGATACCATCATATATGACATGGTTCTGGAAGCGGCAATGAGGGCTCAAAATTTCAACAGCAAAATGCTTCATATCAGTGGTCCATGGATTTGGCTGTTAGACGAGTTTTCTGATTACTATGGAATATCTGATGCATATAGAAAATTGAGGTGAACAACTGTTTTGCTTGTGTATGATTGGTGCATATAATTGTACATGATAGCATCGCATCGTCTATTACTTTTTACAGGTACTTGTCTTGCATCATGAACGTGGCAATACCAACCAAGGATTGTTTGGAACTTATATACGAACTTCTTGTTCCAGTCACAAAAGCACGGGAAGATAGAACTTTAACAAGACAAGAGGTATTTTCCAAGCTCCGTGTATATACTGTCTGTTAGCTTGAATGTATAGGCCAAGAACTTGGAGATAACATTGCAAATATTAAAAATGCTCAGCAAAATATTTACCAAATTATGTCCATGTTCATTTTATTGGTAAAAAATAAACTGGGCAAAATGAGAACCTTCTACATTCCAGGTTTCTGTAGTACACATCAGTTATGGTGTTTTGTTCTTTGTTACAGAGAAGTATTTTGATAGACTGTGAAGATCGGATTAAGAGCCTCCTTGCAGCTCTGTTTGAAAATTACAAGTCACTGGATGAACATTCTCCAACTGGCTTGTCAGATTTATTTGGCCCCATAACAGATTCTGCTGCACCAGCTTTGGCACCTGCTGTTCAGATATTCAGTGTACTGCACGACATTCTCTCCAAAGAAGCACAAGACATACTTAGGAACTATTTGCAGGTCAGACATCACAGACACTTGTTTTGAGCATTTTCCGTTTCAATGCCATCTTCAGCAATGATCAGTAACATGTGATAGATCATGATGAAACTACATTATGTGAGTGTTTAAGCATAATGCATGGTGCAGAGTTCGAACAATGAATCTAAAACAACTTCATCTATGATCAGTAACATGTGATAGATTATTATGAAACTACATTATGTGAACATTTAAACATAATGCTGTAATTTCCCATAAAGTTAGATTAGATGAAGTTACCATGATGAGGGGGGGGGGGGGGTGCAATGTAGCACATAGCATTTATGGTTTTACACGTATGGTCATTTGAAATTATCCTATCGATCCTTGTCAGAATGGGGGTGCAATGTAGCACATAGCATTTATGGTTTTACATGTATGGTCATTTCAAATTATCCTATCGATCCTTGATATTTAGTCCAATTAGAAGACTACACTGATGTAGTCCAATTTGAAATTATTTACTTGTTATGGTTATGGTGCAAAATTACAGTCAACAGAAAAAAAATCTATGATGTAGTCCTTGTTTTCCGGTTGATTCCTTTTCAAAGGCAATAACATAAAGAAACTCTTTTACAGACTGCTGCTGCAAAAAGGTGCAGGAGGCATATGATCGAGACAGATGAATTCTTATCAAGCAATAACGACAGCCTTCTTACAGACCCTATGACTATATCTGCTGCATATCTTAAAATGAAGACACTGTGCATTAACATAAGTCACGAAATTCAAGCAGACATTAAGATTCACAATCAGAATATACTTCCAAGGTAGCATATATGCTTCCAAGTAATAGGATTTTCTTCTGTTTATCCACACGTTGAACTTCTCTCACAAATTTGTGTTTTCTTTTAGTTCCATAGATCTGCCAAACATAGCAGCATCCCTATATAGTACCGAACTCTGCAAGCGGCTGAAAGGTTTTCTTTCTTCAAGTCCCCCATCAAGACCAGTACAACATGTTGCTGAACTGATAATTGCAACTTATGAGTTTGAGAGAGATCTTGAATCTTGGCAAGTGAGGTAAGATATCCCTTTTTGGAACATGAGTTATGCAATACCAGCCATGTTTAGCTGATACATTTTTGTTCTGTTCACACAATTGTTGTAGACCTGTTCATGGCGGCGTAATTTCGAGACAGCTGTTTCATGACTACATCATGGTGTGGATTGAAGACACTCGATTGCAGTTACTTGATAACTGCAAAGCTGAAAAGGTAACTGTAAACACATACTTCCTTCCAAAATTTAGGTTGTTTTACTTTGACAAATCAAACTTCTCTAAATTTGATCTAGTTTATAGAATACCAACATATACAACATCAAATTAGTTTTGTTAAATCTACCATGAAATGGTAGGGGCTTCTTGCCCCTCCTGATTACTCAAAAAAAAAAAAATCTAACATGAAATGTCTTGTAGATGTTAACATATTTTGCTGTAAACTTGGTCAAAAGCTAGAGAAGTTTGACTTGTGAAACGGAGGTAGTACAAGGCAAGAAATATAGATCATATGGCTGACCTTTAGCAGTTGAACTTAATTGATTTCACTCACCTTTCTTTGCAGATATCATGCCCTGCAGTGTCACCAATCTCACCATTTGTTGAGCAAATGTATGAGCAAATAAAAGAGAGCATAAATGAGTATGGAGTGGTTATCAATAGATGGCCCCAATATCTGATGAGTTTAGAGAGTGTATGTACACCCTGCATTCTTTGAACCAGACCTCATATTTCTCCTACAGTGGAGTCAATTTATATTTATTTTCTTATTCAGGCTGTTGCTGATGTTGAGAGAGAAATTATGAAGGCACTGGAGAAGCAATACATGGAGATTCTGATGCCTCTAAGAGACGGCATACCAGAAAAAATTGAGAAGCAGGTCCAGAGATTAACAAGAAGACAATCTATAGCTCCCTATGTTGTGCCAAATCAGGTAGATATGCGTGCAAGATACTAAGGAGATTGTGTGGTGGGTAGTTCATTACTGACCAGTTTGCTGTTCTTAATCACAGTTAGGAGCATTCATGAATACAGTAAAAAGGATGCTAGATGTGTTACACTGCCGAGTCGAAGACATTCTCAAGTCATGGGGAGCGTACCTTACTATATCAAGTGGGAACACTGTTTTTGGAGAGCAAATGAACTCCATCACAGTCATGTTGAAGAAGAAGTACAAAAAATACCTGCAAGCCATAGTGGATAAGCTTGTCAGCAATGTAAGAATGATTTTGGCACGCTTTATAACAAGTTCCACTCTTGGTCCAGACTCCACAGCTAACTAAGGCAATTTGCATATAGACAGCGCTCATAGTTTTTCTTTGATATTTTTCAGGCACAAGCTAACCGGAATACGAGGCTCAAGCGAATTCTTGAAGAAACAAGAGAGGTTGATGGTGAAAGTGATATACGAGATCGGATGCAGGCTGTCCGCCTTCAGCTCTCGGATTCCATTCACAATCTGCGTGAGGTCTTCTCCAGCAGAATATTTGTTGCTATCTGCCGAGGTTTCTGGGATCGGTTAGGCCAGGTAATAATAAATAAATGTGCCAACAAGTAATAATAAATAAATGTGCCAACAACAAAAGTATCTGAATATTTCCTTTTGCTGTGAATCCTCATATGTCAAACAAATTTTTTGAGCAGATCGTGTTGAGATTTCTCGAGAGCAGAAAGGAGAACAGTATTTGGTACCGTGGATCTGATTATGCTCTAGGGGTAAGACTCGACTTATATTAGGACTAGCAGAAATGCCACTAAATGAAAATTGGTTGAGTTGGGGCTATATATAGCATGAAAAATAGAATCGAGCAGCATGACCATCGCGATCTGCTAACACTGATAATTTTACATGCAGATCCTTGACGATGTCTTTGCATCAGAGATGCAAAAGCTGCTGGGCAACGCCCTGCAGGACAAGGACCTGGATCCACCGCAGTCAGTGATCGACGCCCGCTGCATCCTTTGCTAGGGCGTGTGGCTAAAGTGTTTCTACATATCGCTTCAGCAAAAGGCCGGCGTTGGTTTAGTTTTTGGTTATATATATATTCTTTGGTGTGCAGAATATGTACAGGTGGACACGACCGATTATTCCTGTTCATAGTGTTTTGTTGAATTGTTCCAACAGCGGTTAAAAAAAGCTGTAACTGGTAAACAGTTAAACGGGTTTTGCTTTTCAAGAGGAACACAATATGTACTTGATTGTGCGGTTGTGTTACTAGGGGGACTGAAAGTCTTATCTTGAACTGGATAAGAATATAGTAACCATTCTTATCTTGAACTGTATAAGCATGTAATCTTTGCTTATGGCCTAGTTTAGTTGCAAAATTTTTTGCAAAATGAAACTGTAGCAAATTTCGTTGTTATTTGGTAATTAGTGTCCAATCATGATCTAATTAGGCTTAAAAGATTCGTCTCGTCCATTTCGTCTAAACTGTGTAATTAGTTTTATTTTTTATCTATATTTAATGCTTCATGCATGCGTCCAAAGATTCGATGTGACGGGGAATGTTGAAAAATTTTGCAAAATTTTTTGTAACTAAACAGGGCCTATATTGCATTTCTGCTACAGAGTTCTGTAGAAGCATAGTTTCTGACAGTCCCTGTTGGGCTGCTTCATGTGTTCTGAACTTTTGATACCACGGCACTGAGCACACTGGACCTCTCGCAGGACGGCACGAGAAATTGACTTGATCATTTGGCGAGCTCGAATCCGCCTCCGCCCCCACCCGCAATCTCTGTTTCTTCTTCTGCTCCTTCGAGTCCTAAACTAATCCTGGTAGATCAGAAAGAGTGGTTTCGATTTTTTCCCGGAAAATATCCCCTTTTTTTCCTGTTCGGCTGTGACTGCAGATGACACTGATTTGTTGCGAAAAAAATACTGTTAAATGGCTGGCTGATAAGCTCGAACCAAGAGGGTCAACCTACCAAAAAACCAGGAGGTGACGGCGACGACGGTCCGGACTTGGGTCGAATTGATTCGATGGAGGGTGGTGACGGCGAAGGCGAAATTGATTGCCGGCGACCGAACTCCACCCTGGAGGAGGTGGAGATGGAGACGGCCGTTCCTCCGTACGTCCGCAAGAGGAAGATGGAGGACGAGCCGATGGAGGATGAGCTGGAGGAAGAGGAGGAGGTAATCCCAGCCTGCGTGATTGAGGGCAGCAAGCACGCTGACGGATCCATCTACAGGCCGGACACGCACTTCTTCCACAGGCTCTACTGCCTCGACGACACCCGCGAGAGTACGCCCTACTCTAAACTCGTTTCTGTGTTTCCAACGTACTGGTTTTTGTTAGTTCTTTCAACCAATTAATAACAATTTTAAAGAACAGTTAGCAATCTGATTTACCGCCTGTATGCTACCTTATCGTATTTTTTCATCCTGCTACAAACATACTAATTGCCACTCCGTTGGACCCATGCACGAACCAATCTCAGCTCTCGTGAAGCCCACAATCTTGGTGGATCCAGTCACCAACAAAATCGTAACGGAGGGCAGATCACTCAACGGATGTGCCCTGATGCAGATCTTCTCGCCGAAGCTAACAAACCACTCCGCCGTTGCCCCCGCTGCCGCCCCGATCATGCTGTACGGCTTCGTGGCTGCCCGGGACCTCCTGCAGCCTCTACGCAACTACGTGTTCAACCGCACCCGCGACGACCCTCTCGTCCTCCACCGCAATCCAGATGACCCGTCCTCGCCGCTGCCGATACAGATGGCCGGCCCTAAGAGGGGCATCTTCCTACAAGCTTGTGCCATGATCGAGTACGACTTGCGGATCAAGAGGACTATGGAAGACGAGGACCTCCAGCTCATCGACGGCGCCGCCACCTTCAGCGAGCGGACCCCGTTCCACGGAACTTACACGCAGCGGATCCGTGGCGATGGCGACCATGGTGCGGCGGTGGACATCACCTTGGTGCTCCTCCGCCACGCGGTGGAAGCCAGGATACAGGTCAGCGTGACGAGAGTGCCGGCGACTGGCCTGAGCTTCTCGCTGTCCTGGCAGCAGGATAATGCATGAGATCAACCTCTTCGACGGCGTGGTTGATCGGCCAGGGAACATCAAGAGATCAGGCGACGTCAGGAGCTTCGTGGTTGCCGTGGTGCACGTCTCCTCTGATCCTGTGCTTCAAGGTTGCGAAAGCTGGTGGTGACGCGCAGAACGGCGCTGCTGGTCAGACTCAGACTCACATGCGCGGGTACCCGGCTCAAGCCTCAAGGGCGGGGGATCAGCTGGGACTCCATCCCACTTGATTTTGGCGCTATAGAGGTGTACATTTCTTGGTCGAATTTGGATTAGCCTGCAGGGTCCCAAGTATCTTATCGTTTCTTAAGGAAGCTTTGTGGCTGATTGTTCATCTATCTATATCTATATCTATATCTCTATCTATATCTATACATAATAATAAAGAGATAAAATTTCAGACTCTTCCCTATAAATATAAAAAATAAAAGGACTAAATTCAACCGTCATGGAAGTTTGAGCCGTTGATCCTTCCCTATATAAAATAGAGAAATATTTTCTATACGAGTTAGAGCACCGTGCCATACATAGTGTGAAGTCTGATTCCAAAATAAATCGAAATGGATGATACAATAGGTAGAGTATGAATCAAAAATGAATTGGAACACCTGATATAATTATTGGATAAATATCCGAGTCTCTAATGTACATACGAGTTAGAACAGTGCACATCTAGCAATAGTATGAGGTCTGATTCAAGACGAATCATACACATGATGAAGCTTTTATTGAACAAATTTTTTAGGAGCCGTTCGGCTGTGCTGATAAGCCGGCTGAAAAACACTGTTGGCTGATTTATTGTGAGAGAAAAATACTGTTTCGGCTGAAAAAATAAGCTGAAAAAGACGGATTATAAGCCGAATGAACGGGACCTTAGAAGTCGACTTAGACTGAACACAACAAAATAGAATCAGGAAAAGGAAACTTGCAAAAAAAAAAGAACCGAAAGGCTAAACACAGGCAAGACATAGAGTTTGATGCAAAGACAAATTTAAATATACGATGCAATCTCAAATACTATTCGAAATCCGATGCTCGATCATATATAAGATCATACGTAAGAGTTAGAGCGTCACACATTTATTGGATAAATTTTTAAATCACAAATCATCTAGATAAATTACATAGCAAGTTACGCATCTCGTTACAACGCACGGGCCACTATACCTTGATTACTTTTGATCAAGAAGCCTTGAATTACGGCGACATAACAATAAATATATTATTTAAATAGTTCATTAACTAGATGGGATCTGTTAGTTGCATGCCGAACTGCGTGATTGGATTCTAGCCAAACCCGTTAGGGAAGGAAACGCCCCCCCCCCCCCCCGGCGGCCCCCGTCTTTGTTAGCTACTCCACAACCCCGACGCCCGCGTGCGCGTATCTGAGATTGGTGTAGATACTCGTGCCTAGATAGAGATATGGCCAATTAGTTGGATCCAAGGTGTGGAATGTTGTTGCTTTTCCTAACTATTGTCAATTAAATGCGATAAACAACCGTCTAAATGGGCACAACTAGTCATCGTGTAGTATTTAGATAACGTGTAAACAAACTATACAGCTATTTACAACAACACTGCTTAAGAGGCACAACTATGTTATATGATTTTGCGGAGACAGGCAAAGTTCCCAGAAAATTTTGCAAAAATTTTCAGATTCCCCATCACATCGAATCTTTGGACATATGTATGAAGCATCAAATATAGATAAAAAATAAAACTAATTACACAGTTTAGACGAAATGGACGAGACAAATCTTTTAAGCATAATTAGACCATGATTAGACAATATTTGCCAAATAACAACGAAAAACGTTACAGTGCCATTTTACTAAAAATTTTGGATCTAAACCGGGCCTTACTGCCTCCGAACTGAAAATGTTCGCACACTTTCACAACGTAAAATCATTTTTCTGTAGTAACGAGTTAGCGGTTCGTAGCTAATAGTTAGTTAAGTTTAGTTGCTATAATACTAGCACTGGTATACCAAGCATGCCTTATAGTCTGATCTAGTTATTTGCTTTCTAAAACGCCGCTGTGCCGGCCCATAATAAAATCAGGTTTTCCTCCCTTTTTTAAAGGAAAATTGTGGGAATTTGGATATGGGCCTCTTGGCTTAGGATTTCCTGAGAAATTTCTAAGATATTGCTAAGGAAGTTATTTGGTGCCAAACATTATGATACCGTGCCAAATGTGGATGTGGAATCAAATGTATAAGCTACAACACATTAGCACCCATGGCCCAGCCCATGTTAATTCTGCCCCCATGTCCCATAGCATCTGCCGCCGCCGCTGCCTCTGTTCCTTTAGGTAGAGTTGGGTTGGGAGTCAAGGTGGGGTGGAACGGTCCTGTCTCTAGTTCTTAGGATGGGATGAGGATGGGATGACTCCAGTTTCTGTTTGATTGAAGAGGGATATGATAGACCCATTTTTTGTTTAGTAAGAGAGATAAAGTGAAATGGGATGATGGTGTATTTGACACCGTCAGCTACTGTTACAGTGGGATCCACCTAGGGTTCATGTGTAAATCTCTTTTTTCTTTTTTTTATATGTGTCAATCGCTTTTCTCCTTTTTATATTATAGGCATTTAATAATTAAAAAAAAATTTGTTTCAGAAAATAGTTTTTTTTGTTTCAAAAAATAAATTTGTATCAATCCTCCAAGCCGCATCACCATCATAGAATCACCGCTGTGCCTGGTGCCCCGCACCTCCACCACGCCGCTCGAGTCCCTTCCCCAATCACCGCTCGCTTGTCGCTGCAGTTCGGCTGCAGCACACCACGCCGCATCTAGGCACAGCAGCAGCGCGGAGCTCGGCCGCACGCGCCGAGCGGCCGTTTCCCAACCGCGACAAGGCAGCCGCGAGCTCGACCCTCCTCCAACGGTCGGCCACGCCTCCCCATCTGAGCAGCCTTAGGTCGAGGAAGAAGAGGGCGTGACCGGGAGCCGCCGCCGCCCAGGAGTCGTGTCCGCAGACCAGGCGCTGCCACCGACCGCCCTGCGTCCGCCTGCCCGCACCCCTGAGCGACGAAGACGGAGAAGATTTGGGGATGCTCCGAATCTGAGACAGACTCGCCCCCGGCTTCACCTCAACCAAACAACAGTCATCCCAGGATCGTCCCAGCCCATCCCAGGTAATCAATCCTCCCCAACCATTCCTCTTCCTCGTCAGCTCGCACGAGCCTGAGCCTGAACCCTAGCCGCCGCCACAGATCGCACGAGCTCGCTTCTTTGCGCAGGTTTTGCGCGGCTTTTCTTCAGCGTGCTGATCTCTTCTCCTTCTGTTCGCTTGTTGTGTGTTTCTGAGATCCCCCCCCCCACCCTAACGCCGCTGCGAGGAATGAATTCGTTGTGTGTTTCTGATGTTTTTCCCCATTAACGCTGCTGCGAGGGATGGATTCTTGCTTGGGCTCCTGATGATTTGGATCCGAAAGGATCTTAGCGGATTTCGGTGAGGCGGATTCGTCCGCCGTTGATCGCTTTATGTTGTTACACACACTGAAGCCCTTTTGATATGTCTCGCAGATTGGTTCTTTTTTTTATTTCGTCTCTTTGTCAATTCTCATCGGATCATTAAGTATGTGGAAGATTCATTGGGTGCAATGGCAACCATTCCTCTTCCTCGTCAGCTCGCCGCAAACCAACCCCTAAACCTCCCCATCTGAGCAGCCTTAGGTCGAGGAAGAAGAGGGCGTGACCGGGAGCCGCCGCCGCCCAGGAGTCGTGTCCGCCAGACCAGGCGCTGCCACCGACCGCCCTGCGTCCGCCCGCCCGCACCCCTGAGCGACGAAGACGGAGAAGATTTGGTGGGATGGGGATGCCCCGAATCTGAGACAGACTCGCCCCCGGCTGACCCTCAACCAAACAGCAGTCATCCCAGGATCGTCCCAGCCCATCCCAGGTAATCAATCCTCCCCAACCATTCCTCTTCCTCGTCAGCTCGCCGCAAACCCAACCCCTAAACCTCCCCATAGCACCACCACAAATGGCGGCGCTTCCCCCACTCCGCCGCCTCCTGGCCCTCCGAGGCCACCGCCGCCTCCTCTCCACCGCTCCTGCCGCCTCATCCAGCAACCCCCCTACCCCAGAGGCCGTTCTCTACGACATCCACAGCCTCTCCAAGGATCCCTCCCAAGCGCTCGCCGTCTTCCGCCGCTCCGCCGCCGCCGGCCAGCCCGTAAGCTCCACGGCATACAACCTCATGCTCCGCACCCTCGCCTCCCACCCCTCCTCTGCCCAGCGCCATTTCTGGCCCTTCCTCCGAGAGATGCAGGAGGCTGGCCACTCCGTCGACCAGGGCACCTACCTCGCTGCTCTCGCATCCTTCAAGAATGCCAGCCTCACCTCCGACTACGCCTCCCTCACTGCGCACTACGAGAAGTTCCGGAAGGGGGGCAAGTCCGTCACTGCTGCCGCCGCCGCCGCCGCGGAGGCCGTCCGGGTCCACGACGCCGCGGGCCTCGATAGCAGGCTCGCTGATATCGGTCTCCTCCCCCTCACGGAAACTGCCGTCATCACGGTGCTCCGGGAGCTGAGGGATCATCCGATCAAGGCTCTCGCCTTCTTCAGATGGGCTGAGCGGCAGCAGGGGTACACGCATAGCTCCGTGGCCTACAATGCCATGGCAAGGGTGCTCGGCCGGGAGGAGTCGGTGCCAGAGTTTTGGGACTTGATCCGGGAAATGAAGGCTGCCGGGATGCACGTTGATATCGACACTTATCTCAAGCTGTCCAGGAACTTCCAGAAGCGGCACATGGTCCGTGAGGCTGTGGAGCTGTATGAGCTCATGATGGATGGCCCTTTCAAGCCAGCCCAGCAGGATGGACCCATCATCATCAGGCGCATCTCGCTAGCGCCGTCGCCAGACCTTGAGCTTGTCAATCGGGTTGTCAACAAGTTTGAAGCCGTCTGGGGCGTCAAGACCAAGGAGTTGCTTGACGGTGTCCATAGGGCACTTACCAGTAATGGGAAGTTTGACGAGGCTGCAGAGATTGTGCAAACAATGAGGGACCAAGGCCATCAGCCGGACAATGTTACATATAGCCAGTTGGTGTATGGTCTTTGCAAGGCCAACAAGCTGGAGGATGCTCACAAGGTGCTCGATGAGATGGAGGCCGAAGGGTGTGTCCCAGATTTGAAGACTTGGACCCTGTTGATCCAAGGGTACTGTTCAGCTGGGGATGTGGACAGAGCTGTGCAGTACTTCACTGAGATGATCGAGAAGGGCTTGGACGCGGATGCCGATTTGCTGGATGTGATATTGAAAGGTCTGTGTGGCCATGAAAAGGTTGAAGAGGCTTACTCTTTGTTTGTTGAGATGGTGGATAAGGCTGAGTTGAGGCCTTGGCAAGGCACTTGCCAGTGTCTAATTGGTGACTTGCTGAGGGTAAACAAACTTGAGGAGGCACTGGCCCTTCTGAAGACAATGAAAACCTGCAAGTTCCCACCTTTCGTGGACCCATTCCCTCCTTACATTGCCAAGTATGGGACGGTTGAAGATGCAAGGAACTTTTTCAAGGCCTTGACAGTGAATACTTCTCCAGCACCTGCTGCCTACCTACATGTTCTCAAGTCGTTCTTTGTGGAGGGAAGATATTCTGAAGCTCAAGATTTACTGTATAAATGCCCTAGCCACATCCGCAAGCACCCCCATGTCACCAAACTGTTTGAATCAATAAAAGTTGAGAGTGCCTCTGCCTCTTGATTGGGTTCAAGCAAGCAATGATTGGTGAGATTATGGTGATCCCTTAGCTTTGCATGCTATCTAGCTTTCTGTTGTTAAGTAGCATTGAGTTCTTACACAGTATTTGTAGTTTGATAAAAATAAATAGAATGAAGTTTTCTTTTATCAGATACTCCATCTTTTAATGATATATGGCTCAACGAAGTTGAACTTTAGTATATGCCACTCCCAGCCCATGACCTGCTGGCATATTCCCCTATAACTCAGCTAAAAGGAGGGCGCTGATTGGCACATCCTAGAAACTGTTATTTTTCGTTCTAGTCATTGTTGCTACTTGCTAGTGTCATTGCAGATTTGCAGCTATGCAGATGGATTTCCCTTCAAAAATGAATCAAAACACTTGCTCAGAGTTTGAACACCATGTTTGTTATACTGGCCATTATCAATTTCAGGAGCTCTGAAAAGCAAATGCTCTCATAAATATATGATTGCAGCCACCAGCCGTATTCCTTACTATTACTAAACACCACAATCAATTGATCTGGTGTAATTTCTGTGATGCATCTTAACATGACAATTTTATTAAATAAACGTCATGTGGAGTTACAGCTCCACATTTCCAGAACCTTGGGAGATGCTATATGCTTCATTGATATGTTGATCTGTTGGGGAACTCATATGAGCATGTCAAGACTCTTCAACTTGTAGCTCCTACACCTTTCTTGTCAAATCTCTGTGATCAATTTTTCTTATGTGATCATGGAGTTGGCTAATAATTAGAAGAATATGTATGCTTGATGCTTTACTATTCCAATTTCCAAAAAGAAGCAAATCAACTAGCAGTATCACAAAAGCCTCAGTATCATATATAAAAAATACTCCATACATCATTGTTGCAAATAATATTGCCACATAATTACACATCTCCACATAATTATATTACATTCTTATTCATAGTAGTATTTTTAGCAAAGGCTTATCCTGCCTTCCGGTGAATGTAGACTGTAGAGTGCCCTATTTCTAGCAAAGGCATATGTAATGCAATGTTTTGGTGCCATTGCCAAGTTGGTATTTATAGTAGACAGGATGAATGTAACCTTCTTTTCTGACCCGTGGTGTAAGTTTTCTGAAAGTTCCTCTTGCCACCATGTCAGTCTTTGCTCTTGCTTCCAAGGATATAGTATTACCTCTCTGCAGCCTCCCAATTGCTTTGCGCTACACCACCTTAACATCTGTCAGACACCTGTCCCTGAAAACACATAGCATTCCTTAGTTTCCAATAGTCCATAGAACATCAGAAGTCAGGAGTCAGAGTTGCATAAACGTGCGAGTTCTCCTATGTATAGGGACACTACTTTGAGGGTCAGGTATTGGGGACCCCTAGTGCCCCTCCAATCGCAGGGGGCGAGGAGGAGGTCATGTTTGATGCAGTTGGTAAGAACATCAGAGACTTTGTGATAGAAATTCATTGATTTAACTTGTCCTGGAAGAGTGACCATTTCATTGGCATTCATATGGTATTGCAAATAGAAACGGCTGAAATGGATGGAGGGCTTGAGAGGAATGGAGTATCATCAGTAGCATAGTTTTTAAGGCGTCGCCTAGGCGTCGCCTAGGCGACGCCAAGGCGTCCGAGCGGTATTTCAATTGGGGCGTCGGGCTCGCCGCAGCACGCTCGTGTATGGCGTCGCCTTGGGGCAAAAGGCGTCGTCTAGGCGTCGAATCCGCTAAGGCGGACGCCGCACGCGGGGGAAAACGCGTCCGCGCGGGGGAAAGAGCCTCGCGTTGCGCGCGCGCGGGAAACAGAGGCGCGAGAGCGCGGGAAAGAGGGAGCAGCGCGCGCATACCTCCCACCAAAGACGCAATCACCGGACTCGCGCCAGTCGAGAGAGGGAGGGAAAGGGAGGCGAGAGGGAGAGAGAAGAGCGCGGTGGCTCACCTGGAATCGGGCGGTGGGCGGCGGCGGTCCGACGGCGCCTCCGCGACCCGCATCCCATCCGCGTCCGCGACTTCCGCCCGACGACCGAGACTCCTGCCCCATCCGTGGCCGTGAATCCCGCCACGACTCCCGCCCCATTTGCGACTATCTCCGGGACTTCTCCGCCGCCTCCTCCATCACCGGCTCCACTCTGCAGGTATGCGCTCCCCTCTTGGCTTCTCCTTCCTCTGTTCTTCCTCCAATCCTCCACCCCTCTTTCCACTGCGGCTCTGCTTTTCCTCCCCCTTCTTTCTCTGCTCTGCTTCTTGAACTCGTGCTCTGCTCTACTCCTTTCTGTTATTTGTGGTGCTATGTAGGAACAAATAGCTCATAGCTGTGCTCCTTTCTGCTAGTATATGCCCCTGTGGTTGCCTAATTGGTTAATTGGTGTGAATATGTGCTTGTATGTCTGAACTTAGCTGCATAAGAGATGGACAGATGGTTAATTTATTTATCTGTCAGTGTGATATGTGCCTCTCTGATTGTGAGGATCACTGCTACATGGGCTCCAGAATTGGCAGCAGAAAGACATGTATAAGTGTATGTTTGTGCTGTCCTATGAAAGGTTAGAGTATGTGTATGGCGTCGCCTCGCCGCGCGCCTAACTCGCCTAGGCGTCTGGAAGGGGGTGGAGCGCCGCACCTCGCCTTACCGCCTTAAAAACTATGATCAGTAGCAGATATACTGGCCCAAGATGTTCATGAGCTTCGTACAAGGTAAATCGAAATTGTAGATTGCTGACAGTTATAGCTTTTATTACAGCTTGGGGCAAATCTGGCTAACATTTGTTCTTTGCCTGTTGAAATTATGCAAATTCAGCTCAATTGTTCATGAAGATGGCGTTCAGAATAACTTATTAGCTCAGATACCGAGCTTCACCATTAAGTGAGTTTTGATTTATCTTTGACCTTACACATTTGAGTATGTTATTGTCTGCTTCCAATTCTTACTGCTTGCTTGCTCTTGTCAGTGTCCAAAATGCATGGCAATCTTTTGTTGCATATGATGCATGCTTCAGGCTATGTCTGAATGCATGGGCAAGAAACTGCATGGAATCTCCAGACTTCCTTCGGGATGAGTGCATGGTGCTGCGAAGTGCCTTTGGGTATGCAACAGCTTATGCATGAGTACATGTTCTAAGTGATCTAGTATTACTTCTCTACATTTTTGCCTTTGAGCACACAACTTATGTGCTCCTTTTTTTGAACAGAATACAGAATTTCTTGCTTCATCCAAAACACAATAGTCAAGTTGACGGTAAACAAGGGTATGATAAGGATGGAAGTTGTACTGTAAAGGGAAGGAAATTTGTTAAGCAGATTGAGATTGAAGGTATGTATAAGCAATAATTTTCAGTCATCAGCAAGAAACATTACTCACCTTGAAACATTACATTGGAAAATTCTTCAGAAAAAGGCTAGCATGTTACAATAAGGAATCTCAGAACTGTAAACTTGTAGCCGACTCACGCATTGTTTGAAAAACAAAGCAACCTTACACTAACATATTTTTATTAACATTAAAAAAAATACGGGTTGTACCTCAAAGGCCAAAGCTTCGGGCAACATCGTCCTTTAGAAATCTCTACATGCAAGCTGGCAGTGAGTATGTCAGACATATTACTAAGATTCTGAAGAGCCAGGTTACGATGTTGACATCCACATCATCTACATCTTTGCCGGAAGGTTAATATGAAAGATTAAGTTTTCCTATAGCAAGCCCCAGTCACAGTTTATTTACATCGACAGTAACACAGTGCCATACTTTCAGAAATGTTCACATGCACTCTAGAATTGCAAAGTTCTTGCAAAGGTCATCAGAGAGATTCAATTTATCCACAATATTTGAAGCCAGGGACCGGTGAATCTCAACTCTTGTAAGTTCTATCCTTAACTGTTGTTCTGTGATATACTTGCATATTCATTCTATCACTGTTTCTCGTCTCTTTTGGGTTTCATCTCTAGCCTACCCCAACTTGCTTGGGACAAAAGGCTATGTTGTTGTTGTTGTTGTTGTTGTTGTTGTTGTTGTATTCATTCTATCACTGGAACTATGAAAACTTATACAGATAGTGTTTGTTGTATTCATTCTATCACTGGAACTATGAAAACTTATACAGATAGTGTTCTTGAACCATCTGTTATCACTTATGTTTCAGTTATCTAGAGAGCCAGGGGGATGTTATTCTTGTTGAAGTACAAGACAACAATAGGGTTGTCATAGGCCGTGCGAAAATTCAAGTTTCAACATTGACTGATACTCAAGTATGTCTACACAAATTCATGATTTAGTGCAAATGTTTCATGATAATTCTGTAGTCACTGAAGGAGTTTGTATTTGCACAAATTTGAAAAGCAGCAGGATGAAATCATCAGGTGGTGGCCTCTATATCTTGATGATCAAGATTGTGTGGGAAAAATTCAGCTTTGTATGAACTTGTCCATGTCTTCCAACAATTATGGGTCCGAAAAGGTTAGTTATTCTCATCTTTTCTTTCTCGGAATCCATTAGACACTGTCTTAACCTTGTGTCATCTATATTCTTATAAGAAAGCATTTTGTAACATTGTTACAACAGATGCTGCAAGGTGGTCCCGCAGTGGATACCATCATATATGACATGGTTCTGGACGCGGCAATGAGGGCTCAAAATTTCAACAGCAAAATGCTTCATATCAGTGGTCCATGGATTTGGCTGTTAGACGAGTTTTCTGATTACTATGGAATATCTGATGCATATAGAAAATTGAGGTGAACAATTGTTTTGCTTGTGTATGATGATTGGTGCATATAATTGTACATGATAGCATCACATCGTCTATTACTTTTTACAGGTACTTGTCTTACATCATGAACGTGGCAATAGCAACCAAGGATTGTTTGGAACTTATATACGAACTTCTTGTTCCAGTCACAAAAGCACGGGAAGATAGAACTTTAACAAGACAAGAGGTATTTTCCAAGCTCCGTGTATATACTGTCTGTTAGCTTGAATGTATAGGCCAAGAACTTGGAGATAACATTGCAAATATTAAAAATGCTCGGCAAAATATTTACCAAATTATGTCCATGTTCATTTTATTGATAAAAAATAAACTGGGCAAAATGAGAACCTTCTACAATTCCAGGTTTCAGTAGTACACATCAGTTATTGTGTTTTGTTCTTTGTTACAGAGAAGTATTTTGATAGACTGAAGATCGGATTAAGAGCCTCCTTGCAGCTCTGTTTGAAAATTACAAGTCACTGGATGAACATTCTCCAAATGGCTTGTCAGATTTATTTGGCCCCATAACAGATTCTGCTGCACCAGCTTTGACACCTGCTGTTCAGATATTCAGTGTACTGCACGACATTCTCTCCAAAGAAGCACAAGACATACTTAGGAACTATTTGCAGGTCAGACATCACAGACACTTGTTTTGAGCATTTTCCGTTTCAATGCCATCTTCAGCAATGATCAGTAACATGTGATAGATCATGATTGTTAGGCAATAGAATATCCCCTGCTAATTATGGATAGCATAGCCATAATTAGCAGCTGTAAATCAGGTAATTAGCAGATGTAAATCAGTGATCAGTTGCTATAGTTAGCAGATGTAAATCAGGGAGATTACCCCCTGCCTTGTAAAGCAAGGCCAGCCGGCCATATAATAGAAGGCGTCCCCCTCACATTGAGGTGTGGCCAATTGCCCCCAAATTCTATTCCTCTTCTATTCTTCTACAGCATTTATGGTTTTACACGTATGGACATTTGAAATTATCCTACAGATCCTTGTCAGAATGGGGGTGCAATGTAGCACATAGCATTTATGGTTTTACACGTATGGTCATTTGAAATTATCCTATCGATCCTTGTCAGAATAGATATATTTAGTCCAATTAGAAGACTACACTGATGTAGTCCAATTTGAAATTATTTACTTGTTATGGTTATGGTGCAAAATTACAGTCAACAGAAAAAAAATCTATGATGTAGTCCTTGTTTTCCGTTGATTCCTTTTCAAAGGCAATAACATAAAGAAACTCTTTTACAGACTGCTGCTGCAAAAAGGTGCAGGAGGCATATGATCGAGACAGATGAATTCTTATCAAGCAATAATGACAGCCTTCTTACAGACCCTATGACTATATCTGCTGCATATCTTAAAATGAAGACACTGTGCATTAACATAAGTCACGAAATTCAAGCAGACATTAAGATTCACAATCAGAATGTACTTCCAAGGTAGCATATATGCTTCCAAGTAATAGGATTTTCTTCTGTTTATCCACACGTTGAACTTCTCTCACAAATTTGTGTTTTCTTTTAGTTCCATAGATCTGCCAAACATAGCAGCATCCCTATATAGTACCGAACTCTGCAAGTGGCTGAAAGGTTTTCTTTCTTCAAGTCCCCCATCAAGACCAGTACAACATGTTGCTGAACTGATAATCGCAACTTATGAGTTTGAGAGAGATCTTGAATCTTGGCAAGTGAGGTAAGATATCCCTTTTTGGAACATGAGTTATGCAATACCAGCCATGTTTAGCTGATACATTTTTGTTCTGTTCACACAATTGTTGTAGACCTGTTCATGGCGGTGTAATTTCGAGACAGCTGTTTCATGACTACATCATGGTGTGGATTGAAGACACTCGATTGCAGTTACTTGATAACTGCAAAGCTGAAAAGGTAACTGTAAACACATACTTCCTTCCAAAATTTAGGTTGTTTTACTTTGACAAATCAAACTTCTCTAAATTTGATCTAGTTTATAGAAATTCACCAACATATACAACATCAAATTAGTTTTGTTAAATCTACCATGAAATGGTAGGGGCTTCTTGCCCCTCCTGATTACTCAAAAAAAATCTAACATGAAATGTCTTGTAGATGTTAACATATTTTGGTGTAAACTTGGTCAAAAGCTAGAGAAGTTTGACTTGTGAAACGGAGGTAGTACAAGGCAAGAAATATAGATCATATGGCTGACCTTTAGCAGTTGAACTTAATTGATTTCACTCACCTTTCTTTGCAGATATCATGCCCTGCAGTGTCACCAATCTCACCATTTGTTGAGCAAATGTATGAGCAAATAAAAGAGAGCATAAATGAGTATGGAGTGGTTATCAATAGATGGCCCCAATATCTGATGAGTTTAGAGAGTGTATGTACACCCTGCATTCTTTGAACCAGACCTCATATTTCTCCTACAGTGGAGTCAATTTATATTTATTTTCTTATTCAGGCTGTTGCTGATGTTGAGAGAGAAATTATGAAGGCACTGGAGAAGCAATACATGGAGATTCTGATGCCTCTAAGAGACGGCATACCAGAAAAAATTGAGAAGCAGGTCCAGAGATTAACAAGAAGACAATCTATAGCTCCCTATGTTGTGCCAAATCAGGTAGATATGCGTGCAAGATACCAAGGAGATTGTGTGGTGGGTAGTTCATTACTGACCAGTTTGCTGTTCTTAATCACAGTTAGGAGCATTCATGAACACAGTAAAAAGGATGCTAGATGTGTTACACTGCCGAGTCGAAGACTTTCTCAAGTCATGGGGAGCGTACCTTACTATATCAAGTGGGAACACTGTTTTTGGAGAGCAAATGAACTCCATCACAGTCATGTTGAAGAAGAAGTACAAAAAATACCTGCAAGCCATAGTGGATAAGCTTGTCAGCAATGTAAGAATGATTTTGGCACGCTTTATAACAAGTTCCACTCTTGGTCCAGACTCCACAGCTAACTAAGGCAATTTGCATATAGACAGCGCTCATAGTTTTTCTTTGATATTTTTCAGGCACAAGCTAACCGGAATACGAGGCTCAAGCGAATTCTTGAAGAAACAAGAGAGGTTGATGGTGAAAGTGATATACGAGATCGGATGCAGGCTGTCCGCCTTCAGCTCTCGGATTCCATTCACAATCTGCATGAGGTCTTCTCCAGCAGAATATTTGTTGCTATCTGCCGAGGTTTCTGGGATCGGTTAGGCCAGGTAATAATAAATAAATGTGCCAACAAGTAATAATAAATAAATGTGCCAACAACAAAAGTATCTGAATATTTCCTTTTGCTGTGAATCCTCATATGTCAAACAAATTTTTTGAGCAGATAGTGTTGAGATTTCTCGAGAGCAGAAAGGAGAACAGTATTTGGTACCGTGGATCTGATTATGCTCCAGGGGTAAGACTCGACTTATATTAGGACTAGCAGAAATGCCACTAAATGAAAATTGGTTGAGTTGGGGCTATATATAGCATGAAAAATAGAATCGAGCAGCATGACCATCGCGATCTGCTAACACTGATAATTTTACATGCAGATCCTTGACGATGTCTTTGCATCAGAGATGCAAAAGCTGCTGGGCAACGCCCTGCAGGACAAGGACCTGGATCCACCGCAGTCAGTGATCGACGCCCGCTCCATCCTTTGCTAGGGCGTGTGGCAAAAGTGTTTCTACATATCGCTTCAGCAAAAGGCCGGCGTTGGTTTAGTTTTTGGTTATATATATATATTCTTTGGTGTGCAGAATATGTACAGGTGGACACGACCGATTTTTCCTGTTCATAGTGTTTTGTTGAATTGTTCCAACAGCGGTTAAAAAAAAGCTATAACTGGTAAACAGTTAAACAGGTTTTGCTTTTCAAGAGGAACACAATATGTACTTGATTGTGCGGTTGTGTTACTAGGGGGACTGAGAGTCTTATCTTGAACTGGATAAGAATATAGTAACCATTCTTATCTTGAACTGTATAAGCATGTAATCTTTGCTTATATTGCATTTCTGCTACAGAGTTCTATAGAAGCATAGTTTCTGACAGTCCCTGTTGGCCTGCTTCATGTGTTCTGAACTTTCGGTACCACGGCACTGAGCACTGGACCTCTCGCAGGACGGCACGAGAAATTGACTTGATCATGAGGCGAGCTCGAATCCGCCTCCGCCCCCACCAGCAATCTCTGTTTCTTCTTCTGCTCCTTCGAGTCCTAAACTAATCCTGGTAGATCAGAAAGAATGGTTTTGAATTTTTTCTGGAAAATATCCGTTTTTTTTGCCCTGTTCGGCTGTGGCTGCGGCTGATGCTGATTTATTGTGAAAGAAAAATACTGCTGAATGACTGTCTAATAAGCTCAAACCAGGAGGGCCAACCTATCAAAAACCAGGAGGCGACGGCGACGACGGTCCGGACTTGGGTCGAATTGATTCGATGGAGAGTGGCGACGGCGAAGGCGAAATTGATTGCCGGCGACCGAACTCCACCCTGGAGGAGGTGGAGATGGAGACGGTCGTTCCTCCGTACGTCCGCAAGAGGAAGATGGAGGACGAGCCGATGGAGGATGAGCTGGAGGAAGAGGAGGAGGAGGAGGAGGTAATCCCGGCCTGCGTGATTGAGGGCAGCAAGCACGCTGACGGATCCATCTACAGGCCGGACACGCACTTCTTCCACAGGCTCTACTGCCTCGACGACACCCGCGAGAGTACGCCCTACTCTAAACTCGTTTCTGTGTTTCCAACGTACTGGTTTTTGTTAGTTCTTTCAACCAATTAATAACAATTTTAAAGAACAGTTAGCAATCTCATTTACCGCCTGTATGCTACCTTATCGTATTTTTTTCATCCTGCTACAAACTTACTAATTGCCACTCCGTTGGACCCATGCACGAACCAATCTCAGCTCTCGTGAAGCCCACAATCTTGGTGGATCCAGTCACGAACAAAATCGTAACGGAGGGCAGATCACTCAACGGATGTGCCCTGATGCAGATCTTCTCGCCGAAGCTAACAAACCACTCCGCCGTTGCCCCCGCTGCCGCCCCGATCATGCTGTACGGCTTCGTGGCTGCCCGGGACCTCCTGCAGCCTCTACGCAACTACGTGTTCAACCGCACCCGCGACGACCCTCTCGTCCTCCACCGCAATCCAGATGACCCATCCTCGCTGCTGCCGATACAGATGGCCGGCCCTAAGAGGGGCATCTTCCTACAAGCTCGTGCCATGATCGAGTATGACTTGCGGATCAAGAGGACTATGGAAGGCGAGGACCTCCAGCTCATCGACGGCGCCGCCACCTTCAGCGAGCGGACCCCGTTCCACGGAACTTACACGCAGCGGATCCGTGGCGATGGCGACCATGGTGCGGCGGTGGACATCACCTTGGTGCTCCTCCGCCACGCGGTGGAAGCCAGGATACAGGTCAGCGTGACGAGAGTGCCGGCGACTGGCCTGAGCTTCTCGCTGTCCTGCTATGGCAACAGGATGATGCATGAGATCAACCTCTTCGACGGCGTCGTTGATCGGCCAGGGAACATCAAGAGATCAGGCGACGTCAGGAGCTTCGTGGTTGCCGTGGTGCACTTGTCTCCTCTGATCCTGTGCTTCAAGGTTGCGAAAGCTGGTGGTGACGCGCAGAACGGTGTTGCTGGTCAGACTCAGACTCACATGCGCGGGTACCCGGCTCAAGGGCTGGGGATCAGCTGGGACTGGGACTCCATCCCACTTGATTTCGGCGCTATAGAGGTGTACATTTCTTGGTCGAATTTGGATTAGCCTGCATGGTCCCAAGCATCTTATCGTTTCTTGAGGAAGCTTTGTGGTTGATTGTTTATCTATCTATATCAATACCTCTATATCTATATCTACATCTACATCTACACCTCTACATCTACACATCTTCTTCTCTAATAATAAAGAGGCAAAATTTCAGGTTCTTTTTTTTCGTCCATCCTTTTTTTATCCATCTTTCTCTAACTACCGAACAACGGAGAGTTTCTTTTATCCGGACTTATATATATATAACTCGTGCTCATACGAGTTAGAATAGGTCCCGTCTAGACTAATATGGAATAGAAATCATATCTAAACAGATTCCTCAGATCCTAAGTCCTCTAAATTGAACTCTTAATAATAAATAGAAAATGATAAGAGTTATGTTCTTTATTTTGCACCGCTTTTTTTATTTACGTACGAGTTAGAATAGCTCGCGTCTAGACAGATATGGAATAGGAATCCTAATCTAAATAGATTCCTCGGATCTAACGACAATGAGATATATACAGTAGATTATTGGGACCAATTTCTTTTTTTAATGCTGGGAATTTTCTTTCCTCCAGAAAATATTGGGAACTTCCATAATAGACCAGAACCTGACGTTTTTTACGGTGGAAGACCGAACAATATAATCAGAAAAATAGAAAAAAAGTACTATGATTATGTCATCTTTTTTATCCACTTTACTTTTTTTCTCTTTTGTCCTAACGTGTTCTCCTTTTTTTCATCCTTGCAAGCGTGTGCCGTCCGAGCATCCGTGAGAGCATTTTACGGGGCATTCACACGTTACCTGTTCATTTAAGCGATTGTTAGAGCGTCACACGTGATAAATTTTCAACTTACAAATCATCTAGATAAATTACACATCAAGTTGCGTCTCCTGTTGCAGCGCACGGGCCACCGTACCTTGATTACTTTTGATCCAAAAAGCCTTGAATTACGGCGACATAACAATAAATATATTATTTAAATAGTTCATTAACTAGATGGGATCTGTTAGTTGCATGCCGAAATGCGTGATTGGATTCTAGCCAAACCCCCCCGGACGTCTATTCCACAACCTGACCCCGCGTGCGTGTATCTGAGATCGGTGTAGATACTCGTGGGTGTAGTGTAGGGAAAACTCACCCTATAGATAGAGATATGGCCAATTAGTTGGATCCAAGGTATGGAATGTTGATGCTTTTCCTAACTATTATCAATTAAATGCGATAAACAACCGTCTAAATGGGCACAACTAGTCATCGTGTAGTATTTAGATGACATGTAAACAAACTATATAGCTATTTGCAACAATACTGTTTAAGAGGCATAACTATGTTATATGATTTGCGGAGATAGGCAATATTTTATTTAGTGCCTCCGAACTGAAAATGTTCGCACACTTTCAAAACGTGAAATCGTTTTTTTAGTAATGAGTTAGCGGTTCGTAGTAAGTTAGTTAGCCTGTTAGCATCTCTGTTTGTATCCGTATTAAGTTTAGTTGCTATAATAACTACTAGCACTAGTATATCAAGCATGCCTTATAGTCTGATTTAGTTATTTGCTTTCTAAAACACTGTTGTGTCGACCCATAATAAAATTAGGTTTTCCTCTCTTTTTGGATATGGTCCTCTTGGCTTAGGGTTTCATGAGAAATTTCTAAGGTATTGTTAAGGAAGTTATTTGGATCCAAACTGCATTATGATACCGTGCCAAATGCGGATGTGGAATCAAATGTATGGGCTACAGCACATTAGCACCCATGGCCCAACCCATGTTAATTCTGCTCCCCATGTCCCATAGCATCCGCGGCCGCCGCCTCCGTTCCTTTAGGTAGAGTTTGGTTGGGAGTCGAGGTGGGGTGGAACGGTCCTGTCTCTAATTCCTGAGATGGGACGAGGACGGGATGACTCCAGTTTTTGTTTGGTTGAAGAGGGATATGATGAACCCATTTTTTGTTTGGTAGGAGGGATAAAGTGAAATAGGATGGAGGCTGTATTTAACACCGTCAGCTACTTTTATAGTGGGATCCACCTAGGTTCATGTGTAAATCTCTTTTTCTCTTTTTTTATATGTGTCAATCGCTTTTCTCCTTTTTATATTATAGGCATTTAATAATTAAAAAATAATTTTGTTTCAGAAAATAGTATTTTTTTTGTTTCAAAAAATAAATTTGTATCAATCCTCCAAGCCGCATCACCATCACAGAATCACCGCTGTGCCTAGTGCCCCGCACCTCCACCACGCCGCTCGAGTCCCTTCCCCAATCACCGCTCGCTTGTCGCTGCAGTTCGGCTGCAGCACGCCACGCCGCATCTTGGCACAGCAGCAGCGCGGAGCTCGACCGCACGCGCCGAGCGGCCGTTTCCCATCCGCGACAAGGCAGCCGCGAGCTTGACCCTTCTCCAACGGCCGACCGCGCCTCCCCATCTGAGCAGCCTTAGGTCGAGGAAGAAGAGGGCGTGACCGGGAGCTGCCGCCGCCCAGGAGTCGTGTCCGCCAGACCAGGCGCTGCCACCGACCGCCCTGCATCCGCCCGCCCGCACCCCTGAGCGACGAAGACGGAGAAGATTTGGTGGGATGGGGATGCCCCGAATCTGAGACAGACTCGCCCCCGGCTGACCCTCAACCAAACAGCAGTCATCCCAGGATCGTCCCAGCCCATCCCAGGTAATCAATCCTCCCCAACCATTCCTCTTCCTCGTCAGCTCGCCGCAAACCCAACCCCTAAACCTTCCCATAGCACCACCACAAATGGCGGCGCTTCCCCCACTCCGCCGCCTCCTGGCCCTCCAAGGCCACCGCCGCCTCCTCTCCACCGCTCCTGCCGCCTCATCCAGCAACCCTCCTACCCCAGAGGCCGTTCTCTATGACATCAACAGCCTCTCCAAGGATCCCTCCCAAGCGCTCGCCTGAAAGTCCTATGTTTGGTGTTGGTAATTAGTGACAATGCCTAAGTACTAATCCTATGCCTAAGTTGTATGTAGCATATGAGGATTAGTACACTCCAAGGTTGGTGGCAAGATGGACATGGTGATCATGATGGCCACACTTGGATTTGAACGCAACCCTACGTGATCAAGGCAAAGGTATATGCTTAAGGGTTGTGTTTTAGTAACCAAGACACCTAGTGGGTGTGGTTACATTATAGGATAGATAGCCGTACTATAAAGAGGGGAATGACGCGGCTATTGAACTCCTAAGTGCCTCTAGATGTGCATTTCATGATCATATGCATTTGGATAGAACTAATATCGCCTCGAAAAATGATTGTGAAAATGCTAACACACTCACACATGACGAGATCACTTGGTGATGTTAGCACGTTTGCGACGGCGGTGGAGTTTGAGCGGTAGAGAGGGTTTGGGTTCCTCTCTCCCTCCCGCCGAGCTTGCAAGGCGGGATTCAGGCGTTTTCGAGAAGTTGAAACGATTATTTTCCACTACGCCGGAAGTCCAGAAAAGAAACGGAGGCGAACGGAGGTCACAGAGGTGACCGGACGCTGAACCGGACGCGTCCGGTCAGTGTTCAGTGTCTGCGTATTTTTCAGTTCGATGATCGGACGCGAGGCGCGTCCGGTCACTGATGATCGGACGCGTCCGGTCGTTCAGGGAGCTTACTGGACTCTAACCGGACGCTGTCTTTGTCGCGTCCGGTCATTTTCTTCAGCGCGTCCGGTCACTATTTCGTTGAGCGCTGCTCAGGCGACCAGCGCGTCCGGTCCTTCACGGGACCAGCTGAAGGGTCGAGATGGCGGACTAGAGGGGGGGTGAATAGTCCTTTCTAAAACTTAAACACGTTGGCTAACCGAAACAAATGCGGAATTAAACTTAACGGTCTAGCCAAGACTACACCCCTCTATCTAAGTTCTCTAGCACCTTGCAAAGATCCTAATTAAGCAACTAAGGTGCTAAGCTTACCAAGAGCTCACCTAATCAATTCTAGAGCAGGGTCACACAAACCTATGCACTAGTACTTTGCAAGCAAGAGGGAGCTCCTACACAATACTAGTAAGCAAAGCGCACAAAGCCTAAGCTCACTAGCAATGCTCAATAACAAGGCTACACAAGCCAAATTAGAGAGCGCAAACTACTTAGCTACACAAACTAAGCAATGTGACTAACAAGGTTACACAAACCAAATTAGTCACGCAAAGGGAAGCTTCTAGCTACACAAGCAAGAAGACAACTAGCAAGCTACACAAGCAAACTAGTTAAGAGAGCAACTACACAAGCACAAGTATATATATGAAAGTAAATACAAGCTTGTGTTGCATGAAGGCAAACCACCGAGAAGAGTAGACAATGTTGACACGGTGATTTTCTCCCGAGGTTCACTTGGTCGCCACCAAGCTACGTCCCCGTTGTGTCGACCAACACTTCGTGGTTCGGCGGCTAATCGGTCACACACCGAGCCTCTCAAAAGGCACCGCAAGAACCTACCATAAAGTGTGGTAGCTCAATGACACGCTCAACTAGAGTTGCTCTTCGCGATCCCCGCGGGGTGAGCACAATCCCCCTCACAAAGCTTCTCCGGAGCCTCGCACAATCTTCTTGCGAGCTTCGACGGAGCCACAAGCCACCAAGCCGTCTAGGAGGTGGCAACCTCCAAGAGTAACAAGCACCACCGGCTTGCAACACGATCACCTAGTGCCACTCGATGCAATCTCACAAAGCACTCGCACTAGAATCGCTCTCTCACTCGATCCGATGAACACTATCAAGCATGAGTGAGTTAGAGGGCTCCCAAGCACTACCACACAAGTCACAAAGACTATAGTGTGCTCAGCTACCGGCCACAGCCGGCCACAAGGTCTATTTATAACCCCACGGTCAAATAGAGCCGTTACCCCACTTGACCGTTTTCTGCGGGAGCACCGGACGCGCCGGTGGTAACTCACCGGACGCGCTCAACCGCGTCCGGTGCCCCTCCGACATCCGCGTGTCCTCCGAAATTCAAATTCGTCCGTTAGATCCTCCAACGGTCACTGCGCGCCAACGGTCAAACGACACACCGGACGCGCTGTTGCGAACCACCGGACGCACCGGTGCGCACAGCACCCGCGCCCGCGAAGCAACCACCGGACGCGCTCCTCGCCACCACCGGACGCCACAGTAACCGCGTCCGGTGCGAGTCCAGTAAGCACCCTGGACCACCGGACGCGTCCGATGGTTTGTCACCGGACGCGCACCGCGTCCGAAGACTACGTGACTCGCTGTTCGCCAGACCGGACGCGCCGGTCCCCTGGGTCACCGGACGCGCCGGTGTCAAACCCTAGCCCGCGCGCCTGACGCCCGCGCTGCACTGACCGGACGCGCTGGTCCACAGTGACCGCGTCCGGTGCAGCGTCCGGTGCAGCGTCCGGTGCTGCGTCCGGTGCTGCGTCCGGTGCTGCGTCCGGTCACCTCTGTGACCGCGTTCGCCTCCGTTTCTTTTCCAACTTTCGGCGCAATAGAAAATAGGCGTTTCACTTCTCCAAAAAGCGCCGAATCCCGCCTCGCAAGATCGGCGGGAGGGAGAGAGGAACCCAAACCCTCTCTACCGCTCAAACTCCACCGCCTTCGCAAATGTGCCAACACCAACAAGTGATCACCACCTTGTGCACGTGTGTTAGCATTTTCACAAACATTTTCTTCGAAGGAATTAGGTACTCAACTTGCCTCGCCACTCGATCCTAACACGTATGCAAAGTTAGATCGCTCAAGTGGCACTAGATGACCGATATGCAAACAAGTTTGCCCCTCTTAATAGTACGGCCATCTATCCTAAACCCGGTCATCAACTTCTCTACACACCTATGACCGGTGAAATGGAAATGCCCTAGGTTATACCTTTGCCTTGCGCATTCCACTCCATCTCCTCCGACGTTGATGCAACACATACACCAACCAATCATCAAATGATATGATCCACTTCATATCATCACATGACCGTATTGGTTTATCGATCTTGACCTCACTTGCTCTTCACCGTTGCCTCGGTCCTTCGGCGCCAAGCCATCACACAACTTGCCCTTCACCCTAGCAACCGGTCCATCAAGCCAAGCCTCATCTTGATCTTCTCCACCTTGGTCACATGACTCCATGTCATGTCTCATATGCAATGAGCTCCTTCATGACACCATCACATGTGGACTAATCTCCTGTGTATCTCACATAACCACATATTAGTCCACCTAAGTTGTCACTCAATTACCAAAACCAAACAAGGACCTTTCAATCTCCCCCTTTTTGGTAATTGATGACAACTCTACAAAGATATGGAAATTAAGCTTTTTCAAGCTAGCACTTCACACAAAGTGTAAATTGCTAACTTGTTTTGGATTTTATGCTACTTATCCAACATTTAAGCTCTATGTCAAGATTTGGATAAGCACCATAAAACCCGACTTGGTAGTGATAACTCCCCCTACATATGTGCTCAAATGGTTTGGTTTCAAGCTTGCACATATGCATAAATATGAAATTTGTGGGAGGGTTAGCACTACTAAGTGATGCTAAGGTGTATAGAATAAACCTTTATAGCTCGATACCATTTGGTAGCTTGATACCATTTGAAAAGCACAAGTTTGCCATCATCCTTAGCATCATGAGTAGCTAGACATCAAAAACACTAGAAACCCCGTGAGATCAACATTATAAGCAAGGTTCTAGTTTTCGCATGATAATCACAAGTCTAGCTAACATCCTATGCATGCTAGTTATCAAAGCATCAATCAAATTCTATAACTAGCATACACCACACAAGCATTTTATATTAAATATAAAACTTATGCAATGCTAGCAAGCACATGAATTATGCACATATCAAATGTAATCAATCAAAATTCATGAGCTTGCTCCCCCTACTTGTGTGCTTTCTTTGTCCAAGAATGTTTGATCCCCTTACATTCTTCAATGTTACTCCCTCTTTGTCCATGTTCATGTCCAATCTTTCCAATCTCTCCCCAAAGCTCAAAAAGCTTTCATATCTTTGTCCAACTTCTCCCCCTTTGTCATCAATTTCCATAAAAGGTGTTCTTCTCAATTGATACAAAGGCTTGTATTGGGGTAGATGGTTGAGACTTGAATATTGCATTTTTGATGAACATTACCACATATGTTGGAATGACAAACTTTATGGTTGCTCTTGAGATTCCACATAGGATCTTTGACCTTGATACCAATTGGTGGGGCTCCTCCCCCTATGTCATAGCATGTGTCATTCACTTGAGATACCACTTGGAGATGAGGGTAGCATTTCTTGATTTGATCACTTAAGGTTGAGGATCACTTGTGAAACCATCGTCTTGCATGAATGATACCACGTGAAGCTACCATGAGTAGAAATGTGATACCATTTGAAAGAATTTTCTTGTATGGATTCACTTTGAAGGATTTGGCAATAACATTCACTTCTTGAACATTTTCTCTCTTCATGAGTACCACTTGTAAGATATCACTTGTAGATCATTATCTAGACACCATTTGTATATACCACTTGGAAGATCAATTTGAGTCTAGATACCACTTGAAACAAACTAGATATCTATTTTCATTGTTGTCTTGTGCTTGTACTCTTATCATTGTCATGAGCTTCTTGTATGACTTGAACTAAGTTGATTTGCCTAAGATTCCAAGTCCGATTTGATCCAATGACAAGCTTCTTCACACCTTATGCTAAGGGTTATCATGCCAATGTTGTACTTGTCACTTGTTAGCAATCCAAACTAGATCAAGTACTTGGGTTCACTAGCTCATGAACAAATTCATACTCATACCACTAGATCATTTAGACAATTCAAGCAATAGTGGTAGGCTATGAATTAAACATTTCATTTGTTATGCATGATCCTAGTAAGCATGTACTATATGCACTAACCGCATACTAGTAAGGAATGAAATGATCATGCACATTTCAATGATACCTTTGCTATGTTGGAGTAGAGGATAGTCACATAGATTCTAATTCATTACTCCAATAGCAATGTGAAGTCCAATTTATTGCTTGGTGAAGACCAATCATCATAGATAAATCCATTCTTCACCCATATGAAATGAAAACCACTAATGATCAAGTACACTTTCTTGTTGTGGTTGGCTTGCTTTATTATATCATCTTTGCTTGTATGAGAGAACTACTTAGAATACCACTTGAAATACATGACTAGCTCTCTTTTGGGTGTTGCTTGCTTTCTTGATCAACCCTTTTGATTGCTTCAACTAAGCATCACAAGTTCCTCGGATCACCACTTCCATGTTAGCCTTCCAAGTCCCAAACTTGGTTTTACCTACACACGGCGGCAAGCCCCTCACTAGGGAGAAGTGACCTTTCTCCAAAGAACCACTCTTGATACTCACTTGAAATGATATAGTTTGATTGATCCAAATGATGAACTCAATCTTGATGAATAATCCTTGAATCTACATTTGAGTCCAACTCTTTCTACTTGTTTAAGTCCTTTTCTTTCTACCAAATGATCTCTAATCATCACTAGAACTTAAACTTCATCTTCATCTTAAGTTTGATCTTGATCTTCAAATTGAGTACCAAATAAGTACACCAAGTACATTCCACAATCAAATGTTCTTGTACTCATTGCTTTTCATGCTTATAGATCAATCCAAAACCAAACTTAGGTACCTCAACCACTTGTAAACATGTTTCCAACTTGAGGACCTTTCAATTAAAGTGACTCTAGATTAATCCAATGATTTTCACTTTTCTGGCAGATTCTGTATCCTTCAAAGAATAATTCATATCTCCCAATGTACAGATCCAAATGCCATAAAATTTGGTGGAGATGTGATTCACTAAGTCATATAGCACTTGTAAAAATTTAAACTTCTTTTGACTTCTAGATTGCTACTAGATTTCAAATCTTCCACCACTGCTACATGCTGAAAACTGCTGCACTATAGCTGACAAGATGTACTCCAAAACCGAAGCATCTCTTATCCACTTCTCATGAAATTTCTACAGCATCTTCTTTCATAAGTGTAGAGCATGTATACCAAATTTCAAGCCAATCCAAATAGATTTGATCACTCAAACATGGCTAGGATCACTGCTAGCTCAGATTTTTAATGTAGGACAGATTTCAATGCATTGAGCAATACTTCATCAAATGTGAATCAAACTTGAAACTAACTTGTTTGAATACTTTCATAAGATATATATCCATTCAATCCACTTACTAAAGGTCATCTCATGAACTTATCCAACCCAAATCAATCCAAACTTGATTACTAAGATTTTAATCCATTCAAACATCTCATAGCAAGCAACATTGCATATATATCCAATTCAATCAACTCATGTGCACCCAAATGAAATAATCAACAAGAGATATACCTTGGTTAGCTCATGATTATTCATAGCAAGCTTTCAACTTGAATATTTGCAAGCCATCAAAATATATCCAATAAATCACCACAATCTTGAATGTTGCACTTGTATGTTGTAGCACTTGGACTTCACTTATTTTGACTTGGCATTGGGATTGGATATGCATTGAGCTTCATAACTTGACTCAATATATGATGAACAAAATGAAACCAATTGAATCAAGCCTCCAATGCCATGGTACCTACAAACAATCATCCACTTTTTGATGGTACCCAAACAAGTTTGGGTCCTCTCAAATTAGGTGCAACATACTTAGGCATAGCCTTAGTATGAGTAGCGGGATGTTTTGCAATTTTAACCAATGAGGTACCATTGCCATCCTTTCTAAGCATATTAGTATCATCAATTGAATTAGGCTTAGAATTCTTACCTAGGGGACATGAATGTGCCATGTGTCCCCTTTTCCGGCATGAGTAGCAACTTCTCTTAGATTGAGCCTTTTCTTCCTTGCTCATATGTTGCTTCTCATTGCTTTGCCTTTCACGAGTTGCTTGAGCCTTCTTCTCAAGCTTGGTAGGACACCCCGAGGCGAAGTGTCCCTTATCTCCACATTTGAAGCACTTGATGTGAGCATGTATTTTCTTCTCGATTTGATTCTTGCTCATCATCTTGGCATCTTGGATTTGCATTGGATGCCTTGCTCTACCACCCCTTCTTGTTTTCTTCTTCATCATCATCAAGTCACTAACATCTTCATGATTGATCTTGACTTTAGCTTGGGGTGTCGCTTTTGGCTCAACTTGAGACTTCTTGGTAGGGCAATACTTAGCAATATGTCCCATTTCATGGCATCGGTGGCACATGAGTTGGGATAGCTTCTTTGCATTTTGCTTCTTCATAATCTTGCCCTTGCTCTTGTTGTAGCCAATACCACTCTTATCACCATATCTTCTTTGATTGGTAATGATATGCTCAATGGCGATTTTAGAGTTGTAGCACCTCTCTAACTTGTTGCTCAAATTCTTCACTTCACTTTTGAGCTCATTGTTCTCCTTCAAAAGGTTAGTCTCACAAGACATAGAAGTAGAACAAGCATTTAATTGTGAAGAACATGGCATATCTAATAAATCATCACAAGAGGTGGATACATGCTTCTTGCCTACATCACAAGGGTTAGTAATATGTAATTGATCATTTGACCCAAATGATGAGCTCTCACTAGATTTGGTTTCTTCATTAGAAGGCTTCTTAGTGAGTAAAGCATGTTCTAGTACCAAGTTATCATGAGCAACACTTAGTTTCTCATGAGTTAATTTTAGCTCCTCATGTGAACAAGTAGTAACATAAAGTAGATGCTTTTGTTGTTCACATGTGGTTTTTAGAAAAGAGTTTTCATTTTCTAATTTATTTACTCTTTCCATTTCTCTTTTCAAGGCTCTTGAGAGTTTATATAAAAGCTCAAAATTTGGATCATCACAATCCACAACAAAACCACCAACATGTATCTTATTGTTACCATGTGATGATGTCGAAGAGCTTGTTGAAGCATCACTCTCATAGCCATCATCTTCATCATCAAGTGTGCATGGAGTAAAAACATTGCTTGCATCACTTGTGGCATTATCATTCTTCTTGTCAAGTGATCTTGTGATTTGATCATCTTTGTCATCACTTGACCGTGAGGTGGAGCAATCCTCTACAACCACCTCGTTGTGGTCATGCTCAACATCCTCATGTACCTCCATCACTATGTGATCATCCTTCTTGAATTTTCCATCATCCCAAATTGAGGAGTCACCATAGTGATGCTTGAGTGCCATCCACATGCTATGTGCACTTGTGAGGCCTATCACCTTATCAAAGATCTCAACATTCAAAGCTTTAATTAGATAAAACTTAGCTTGTGCATCAAGTGTTCGGCAATCCTTTTGAGCTTGGGTACGGTTACCACACCCATCCAAGTCATGAGAAAAGCCAACAACTATGATCCACCAAAACTTAGGGCCAAGAGCACGAAAATGATCAAGCATGTGATTTTTCCACCGTGCATAGTGAGTGCCATCAAAAATGTGTTCCACACAATCATTTCGCGTATAAGTCGCCATCCTCTCGGGTCGGTGAAGACCGCAAATGAGAGACCCGGCTCTGATACCACTTGAAGGGTCGAGATGGCGGACTAGAGGGGGGGTGAATAGTCCTTTCTAAAACTTAAACACGTTGGCTAACCGAAACAAATGCGGAATTAAACTTAACGGTCTAGCCAAGACTACACCCCTCTATCTAAGTTCTCTAGCACCTTGCAAAGATCCTAATTAAGCAACTAAGGTGCTAAGCTTACCAAGAGCTCACCTAATCAATTCTAGAGCAGGGTCACACAAACCTATGCACTAGTACTTTGCAAGCAAGAGGGAGCTCCTACACAATACTAGTAAGCAAAGCGCACAAAGCCTAAGCTCACTAGCAATGCTCAATAACAAGGCTACACAAGCCAAATTAGAGAGCGCAAACTACTTAGCTACACAAACTAAGCAATGTGACTAACAAGGTTACACAAACCAAATTAGTCACGCAAAGGGAAGCTTCTAGCTACACAAGCAAGAAGACAACTAGCAAGCTACACAAGCAAACTAGTTAAGAGAGCAACTACACAAGCACAAGTATATATATGAAAGTAAATACAAGCTTGTGTTGCATGAAGGCAAACCACCGAGAAGAGTAGACAATGTTGACACGGTGATTTTCTCCCGAGGTTCACTTGGTCGCCACCAAGCTACGTCCCCGTTGTGTCGACCAACACTTCGTGGTTCGGCGGCTAATCGGTCACACACCGAGCCTCTCAAAAGGCACCGCAAGAACCTACCATAAAGTGTGGTAGCTCAATGACACGCTCAACTAGAGTTGCTCTTCGCGATCCCCGCGGGGTGAGCACAATCCCCCTCACAAAGCTTCTCCGGAGCCTCGCACAATCTTCTTGCGAGCTTCGACGGAGCCACAAGCCACCAAGCCGTCTAGGAGGTGGCAACCTCCAAGAGTAACAAGCACCACCGGCTTGCAACACGATCACCTAGTGCCACTCGATGCAATCTCACAAAGCACTCGCACTAGAATCGCTCTCTCACTCGATCCGATGAACACTATCAAGCATGAGTGAGTTAGAGGGCTCCCAAGCACTACCACACAAGTCACAAAGACTATAGTGTGCTCAGCTACCGGCCACAGCCGGCCACAAGGTCTATTTATAACCCCACGGTCAAATAGAGCCGTTACCCCACTTGACCGTTTTCTGCGGGAGCACCGGACGCGCCGGTGGTAACTCACCGGACGCGCTCAACCGCGTCCGGTGCCCCTCCGACATCCGCGTGTCCTCCGAAATTCAAATTCGTCCGTTAGATCCTCCAACGGTCACTGCGCGCCAACGGTCAAACGACACACCGGACGCGCTGTTGCGAACCACCGGACGCACCGGTGCGCACAGCACCCGCGCCCGCGAAGCAACCACCGGACGCGCTCCTCGCCACCACCGGACGCCACAGTAACCGCGTCCGGTGCGAGTCCAGTAAGCACCCTGGACCACCGGACGCGTCCGATGGTTTGTCACCGGACGCGCACCGCGTCCGAAGACTACGTGACTCGCTGTTCGCCAGACCGGACGCGCCGGTCCCCTGGGTCACCGGACGCGCCGGTGTCAAACCCTAGCCCGCGCGCCTGACGCCCGCGCTGCACTGACCGGACGCGCTGGTCCACAGTGACCGCGTCCGGTGCAGCGTCCGGTGCAGCGTCCGGTGCTGCGTCCGGTGCTGCGTCCGGTGCTGCGTCCGGTCACCTCTGTGACCGCGTTCGCCTCCGTTTCTTTTCCAACTTTCGGCGCAATAGAAAATAGGCGTTTCACTTCTCCAAAAAGCGCCGAATCCCGCCTCGCAAGATCGGCGGGAGGGAGAGAGGAACCCAAACCCTCTCTACCGCTCAAACTCCACCGCCTTCGCAAATGTGCCAACACCAACAAGTGATCACCACCTTGTGCACGTGTGTTAGCATTTTCACAAACATTTTCTTCGAAGGAATTAGGTACTCAACTTGCCTCGCCACTCGATCCTAACACGTATGCAAAGTTAGATCGCTCAAGTGGCACTAGATGACCGATATGCAAACAAGTTTGCCCCTCTTAATAGTACGGCCATCTATCCTAAACCCGGTCATCAACTTCTCTACACACCTATGACCGGTGAAATGGAAATGCCCTAGGTTATACCTTTGCCTTGCGCATTCCACTCCATCTCCTCCGACGTTGATGCAACACATACACCAACCAATCATCAAATGATATGATCCACTTCATATCATCACATGACCGTATTGGTTTATCGATCTTGACCTCACTTGCTCTTCACCGTTGCCTCGGTCCTTCGGCGCCAAGCCATCACACAACTTGCCCTTCACCCTAGCAACCGGTCCATCAAGCCAAGCCTCATCTTGATCTTCTCCACCTTGGTCACATGACTCCATGTCATGTCTCATATGCAATGAGCTCCTTCATGACACCATCACATGTGGACTAATCTCCTGTGTATCTCACATAACCACATATTAGTCCACCTAAGTTGTCACTCAATTACCAAAACCAAACAAGGACCTTTCACCAGCGCGTCCGGTCGTTCCCGGCGCGTCCGGTCAGTTGGACCAGCGCGTCCGGTCGTTGCTTTGCAGTTAGCCGTTGGGCGACCAGCGCGTCCGGTCGTTTGGACCAGCGCGTCCGGTCAGTACTTCACGAGTTAGCCGTTGGGCGACCGGCGCGTCCGGTCAGTTGGACCAGCGCGTCCGGTCAGCCCGATTTCGGCTGTTTAAGTTTCTAACGGCTATATTCGAAGGGGTACGTCTATAAATACTCGTTGGCCGGCTCAAGGCTCTCACTCTCGAACATTTGACATACTTGTGAGCACTTTGAGCTAAGTAACTCCCCTCCCACTCATCTCTCTTGCTTCTTTGCATATTCGAAGTGAGATTGAGTGATCCAAGTGCATTTGCATTGTGAGATTGCATCTAGTTGGCACTTGGTGGTTGATTTGCTGCGGGATTCTTATTTCTCTTGGTGGTTGCCGTCACCTAGACGGCTTGGAGCAGCTTGGAGGCGTTGGCAAGAGTTGGTGATTATTCTTGGCCACCTCCGGTGATTGTGAGAGGTTTGTGCCTACCTCGGCGAAGCGCTGAAAGTCCCTAGTTTGGTTTTGGCTAATTGATGAAACCTAGGACTAACCTTTGTATCTAAGTGAATGATTTAGATAAAGGTGGTCATTGCATATGAGACATGACATTGACTCATATGACCAAGATGGTGAAGACCAAGATGAGGCTTGGCTCGATGGACCGGTTGTGAAGGTGAAGGGCAAGTCGAGGCTTCGAAGCGAAGGACCATGCGATGGTGAAGCTTGAGCAAGACTTAGCACCGACGGACCGATGCAACGGTGAAGAGCAAGTGAAGTCAAGGTCGATGGATCGAGACGGTCATGTGATGATATGAAGTGGATCATATCATTTGGAGAAACAAAATGGGCTCAAGGCAAAGGTATAACCATAGGGCCATTTTGTTTTACACTCAAGACACCATAGAGGGTGTGAGTGGTTTAGGATCGATAGCCGAACTATTAAGAGGGGAAGTCTTATCGGTTATTCGATGCACGGGTGCCACTAGGTGAATTCATGAAGTGCATTGCATGTAGGGCCTAGTGAGCTAATTGAAAAACCTTTGAAAATGATTGAGAAAATGCTAACACACAAGCACATGGAGATGTACACTTGATGGTGTTGGCACATTTGCAAAGGTGGCGTTGGTCGCGCTGTGGTTTGCGGGTAGAGAGGGGTTTGGGTTCCTCTCTCCCTCCCGCCGAGCGTGCGAGCGCGGGATTCAGGCGATTTCGGGGAAATGAAATGCCTATTTTCCAATACGCCGGAAGTTGGAAAAGAAACGGAGGCGAACGGGGTCACTGAGGTGATCGGACGCTGCACCGGACGCGGTCACGGTGTGACCAGACGCGTCCGGTCAGTACAGCGTGGTATCGGGCGCGCGGGCTAGGGTTTGCAACCGGCGCGTCCGGTCAAGTGCCCAGAAGGAACTGCGGTTCGCAAGGACGGTCGGACGCGGGGCTTGTCCGGTCACACGCGATCGGACGCGTCCGGTCGTCGAGGGAGCTTACTGGACTTCGACCGGACGCTGGCACTGTCACGTCCGGTCGTTGCGAGGAGCGCGTCCGGTCGTTGTTTCGCGGGCGCGAGTGCTGTGCGGATCGGCGCATCCGGTCGTTGCGAGGAGCGCGTCCGGTCGTTGCTTCGCGCGCGCGGTGCTGTGCGACCGGCGCGTCCGGTCGGTTGAGCAGCGCGTCCGGTCATAGCGTTTGACCGTTGGCGCGCAGTGACCGTTGGAGGATCTAACGGTCGCATTTGAAATTTGAGGGACACGTGGACGTCGCAGGGCGACCGGACGCGGTTGAGCGCGTCCGGTCAGTTTCGACCGGCGCGTCCGGTCGTCCCGAAAAAAACGGTCAGTGGAGTGGCAACGGCTCTATTTGGATGGGATGCTTATAAATACTCGTTGGCCGGCCCTTAGGGAGGTCTCTTGGCATTTCTAACACTCTTGTGCATCCTTTGAGCTAGAGCTACTCCTCCCACTCATCTCTCTTGCTTGATTGCAAATCAAAAGTGAGATTGAGTGATCCCAAAGTGCATTGCATAGCTTGAGGGCATCTAGTGGCACTTGTGGGTGGTTTAGCCGGTGGATTTCTTGTTACTCTTGGAGAGTACCGCTCCTAGCCGGCTTGGAGATTGTTGGAGGCGTTGGCAAGAGAAGGTGATTGTTCTTGGCCACCTCCGGTTGTTTGTAAGAGGTTCTTGTGCTTTCCTCGGCGGGACGCCAAAAGCAACTCTATTGGATTGCGCGTATCATTGAGTTACCTCACTTGAGAGTGGTGTCTTGCGGTGCCTTGCGGGACGTGCCTTGAGGGGCAAGTGACTTGAGGGTCACACCGAGGAACCATCTAAGTGTTGATCGACACATCCGGTGACGTAGCTTGTCGGTGCACAAGTGAACACCTGGTGAACAAAAATATTGTGTCTCTTATCTCCCGGTGATTGGTCTACATATTGTGTTGTTGTCAATATTAATTGATTGTATATCATCTTGGTGATTGGCAACATCTTCACTCCACCGTCGGTATAAGATTCACAATCCTCTCTCTCGCATTTACTTTTACTAGATTATCTTGTGTAGCTCTAGTGGTAGCCTTTTCTAGTAGTTGTTAGCTTGCTCACTAGTGTAAGTTAGTGACTTAGCACTTATGTGAACTAGAGATCATAATCTACTAGACTTGTGGATAGGAGGCTTGCATTACAACCTTTGGCTAAGCAAAACTCGCTTTACGCCGTTTGTTATTCTAACAAGTTTGCTTAGTGGTGCTTGTAGAATTTTTTTATAGGCTATTCACCCCCCCTCTAGCCATCTAGGACCTTACAAGTGGTATCGGAGCCGTGGTCACCGTTTTAATCAAGGCTTAACATCCTTCGGTGTGAAAAATGACTCAAATTGTGTTCAATCATGTTGGGGGCAAGCCACCGTTCTTTGATGGTGTTAGTTCTTTTGCTCATTGGAAGAGAAAAATGACAATGTACCTTGGTTCTATTCATGAGAGAGTATTGCAAGTCACCGAGAATGATTTTGCTATCATTGATCCCGATCATCTCACCGATGAAGATAGAGCAAATAGAACATGCAATAGAATGGCTCTCAATACACTTTACAATAATATTGACACAAAAGTATTTGAGGGCATCAAGGATTTGGAATTGGCAAATGAAGTGTGGACAAGGTTAAGTGAAACATATGAGGGCACTAAGGTTGTAAAGAGTGCCAAGCTATATGGGCTCAAGAGTGAGTTTGAGAACTTCAAGATGAAAGAAGAAGAAGCAATCTTAGAGATGTTTCATAGATTGCAAGTCATTGTGAATGATCTCAAGAGCTTAGGGCACAAGACTCAAGACCAAGATTTTTGCCACAAGTTCTTGTTGAGCTTACCTAAAAGATTCAAGATGTTGATCATGATGCTACAAAGAGATGGGCTTGAAACAATGAAGCCCAATGATTTGCTTGGAGAGGTATTGACCTTTGACAAGTATGATCAAGATGTTGATGAGAAGGAGGATGAAAAGAAGAAGAAGACCGTGGCATTCAAGGCCACCTCCTCAAAGGGCAAAGCTTCAATTCAAGAAGAAGATGACAACGAAGAAGATGAAGAATTGGAAGTTGATAATGAGGCACTTGCTCTAGTTGTCAAAAACATTGGCAAAATGTTTATCAAAAGAAGAGGCTTCAAAAAGAGAAATGACAATTTCAAGAGCAATGAGCAACAAAGGAAGTGCTTCAATTGTGATAGCACCGAACACCTTCAAGCTGAATGTCCCTATGACAAGAAGAAGAACAACAAGAGGGGCAAGTTTGAGAAGAAGAAGAGAGAGGACAAGATGACATTCAAGAAAGGCAAAAATGGTGCCTATGTGATCACTTGGGAAAGTGATGATGAGGAAGAAGAAGAAGAATCATCCAACAAGGCTTTTGCTTCCATTGCTATCAACAAGAAGCCATCACTATTTGATTCATCCTCTTCATGCTTTATGGCTAAAGAAGCTAAGGTATTATATGATGAGAGTGATGATGAAAGTGAAATGGAATATGCTCATGATAGTGATAATGATAATGAAAATGATGATGATGAACCAACTAAAGAACAACTATATGACTTGATGCAACAAACTAGAGACATAGCTATTGCCAAGAACAAGGAGTGTAAGAAGCTTTCAATGAAAGTAGCAATACTTGAGAAAGTTCTTAGTGAGCTTAAGACCACTCATGAGAGTCTAGTGGAAGACCATGAGGATCTTGGTAAGGCTCATTTCAAGCTTGAAAAGGCTCACTCATTGCTACTTGAGCAACAAGAAAAGAAGGAGGTTGTTGTATCATGTGATATAGGTGTTACATGTGATATAATTGATGAATCCTTTAATGAACCTATCATCATGTCAAATGCTAACCCTTCTTGTAGCTCTTCATCCACCATCACCAACTCTACCTCTACTACTAGTGATGGTTTCACTTGTGATGCCTCACTAATGGTTGAGAATGAGACTCTCAAGAGAGAGGTGGATGAGCTCACTCACGCCCTAGGCAAGGCCTATGGTGGTGAGGCCCGCTTGCTTAAGTGCTTGGGTAGCCAAAGGTTCTCTCTTAACAAAGGGGGATTGGGCTACACCCCCAAGAAAGGCAAGTCGGCCTTTGCAACTCCAAAGCCTAGCTTTGTGAAGGGCAATGGTCGGTTTTGCAATAGATGCAAGCAAGTTGGGCACCTAGAGCATAATTGCAATAAAAAGAACCAAAGCAAGAACCTTGTTAATGCTATACCTTTTGATTCTTGCTATGTGCTTACCAAGGGTGTGAAGGGTGTGCAAGCTAAGTTTGTTGGTACACCAATTGTGGGCCCAAAGAAGAAGGCTATTTGGGTACCAAAGAGCTTAGTTACTAACCTACAAGGACCCAAGCAAAAATGGGTACCTAAGCTTCATTGATTTGCTTGTAGGTCAATTACAAAGCCGGAGGAAGGCATTGGATTATTGATAGTGGGTGCACTCAACACATGACCGGTACATCAAGAATGTTTGACTCAATCAATGACAATGATAGTGGTGTTGATTCTATCACATTTGGCAATAACAAGAAAGGCAAGGTTATTGGCTTGGGCAAGATTGCAATATCAAATGACATGAGTATCTCTAATGTGTTGCTAGTTGAAAGCTTGGATTTCAATCTTCTATCCGTGGCACAAATATGTGATCTAGGCTACAAATGCATCTTTGGGGTTGATGATGTGGATGTTATTAGTGTGGATGGTTCAAATGTGGCATTCAAGGGCTTTAGATATGAGAATCTCTACCTAGTTGACTTCAATGCTAGAGAAACTTCTTTGACAAATTGCTTAGTCTCCAAATCAAGCATGGGTTGGCTTTGGCATAGAAGGCTTGGTCATGTTGGCATGAAACAATTGAAGAAGCTTACAACTCACAATCTTGTCAATGGTTTGAAAGATGTTGAATTTGAGAAGAATAAGCTTTGTAGTGCATGTCAAGCCGGGAAGCAAGTTGGAAGCTCACATCCAAAGAAGAGTACAATGAGCACATGCAAAGCATTTGAGTTGATGCACATGGATCTATTTGGACCAACAACATATACAAGCATAGGCGGCAACAAGTATGGCTTTGTCATAGTGGATGACTTCACAAGATTCACATGGATATTCTTTCTTAGTGACAAAAGTGAAGTGTTTGACACCTTCAAGACATTTCTCACTAGAGTTCACAATGAGTTTGAGATTAGAATCAAGAAAGTGAGAAGTGACAATGGAAGTGAGTTCAAGAATACAAGAATTGAAGAACTTTGTGATCATTATGGTATTGGACATCAATTCTCGGCCAAGTACACTCCACAATCAAATGGCCTAGTTGAGAGAAAGAATAGAACATTGCTTGATATGGCTAGATCAATGCTTCATGAGTACAATGTGAGTCAATCATTTTGGGATGAAGCAATCAATACCGCTTGCTACTACATCAATAGACTATATTGTCATCCATTGCTAGAGAAGACCCCATATGAGTTACTTCATGGAAGAAAGCCCAATATTTCTTACTTTAGGGTGTTTGGTTGCAAATGCTATATCTTGAAGAAGGACACTAGATTGGGGAAGTTTGACAAGAGATGTGATGAGGGGTTCCTACTTAGTTATTCAACTACAAGCAAAGCTTATAGAGTTTGGAACAACTCAAGTGGCATTCTAGAAGAAGTCCATGATGTGCAATTTGATGAAACCAATGGGTCACAAGATGAAGAAGAGAATCTAGATGATGTTGGTGGAACTCAATTGATGGAAGCAATGAAGAACATGGACATTGGGGACATTAGAGCAAAGCAAGTAATTGATATTCAAGATGATGATAAAGATCAAGTGCTCAATTCACCAAACAAGCTAGTTAGTGACTCTCAAGTGCAAAGTTATGGTGCTAGTTCTTCTCATCGAGATACATCAAGTGATCAACCAAGCTCAAGCAATCAAGTGCAAGTACTCCAACCACAACATGTTTCAAGAGATCACCCCATTAATAGTATTATTGGTGATATTAGAAGTGGTGTGCAAACAAGATCAAGATTGACTATGTTTTGTGAGCATGCATCATTTGTGTCAACCATAGAATCAAAGAAAATAGAAGAAGCTTTGAGGGATGCCGATTGGATTATGACTATGCAAGAAGAACTATACAATTTCACAAGAAATGATGTTTGGGAATTGGTAGAAAGGCCAAATGACTACAATGTGATTGGAACCAAATGGGTGTTCAAAAACAAGCAAGATCAAGATGGCATTGTAGTGAGAAACAAAGCAAGACTAGTTGCTCAAGGTTACACTCAAGTTGAAGGTCTTGACTATGATGAGACATATGCTCCCGTGGCAAGATTGGAGGCAATAAGGATTCTATTGGCTTATGCTTGTGCACACAACATCAAACTATATCAAATGGATGTCAAAAGTGCATTTCTCAATGGGATCATCAATGAGTTAGTATTTGTTGAGCAACCACCCGGATTTGAAGATGACAAGAAACCCAACCATGTCTACAAGTTGAAGAAGGCTTTATATGGCTTAAAGCAAGCACCTAGAGCATGGTATGAGAGGTTAAGGGATTTCCTTCTCTCTAAGGGATTCAAAATGGGCAAGGTTGATACTACTCTATTCACCAAGAAGATTGGAAATGATCTATTCATAGTGCAAATATATGTTGATGACATCATCTTTGGATCAACCAATCAAGCTTATTGTGAAGAATTTGGTGCTATGATGGCCAAAGAGTTTGAAATGTCTATGATTGGTGAACTTAGCTACTTCCTTGGTCTCCAAGTCAAGCAATTGAAGAATGGAACATTTGTGAGTCAAGGGAAATACATAAGGGACATGTTGAAGAAGTTTGGAATGCAAGATGCAAAGCCAATTTCAACTCCAATGGGCACAAATGGCAATTTGGATAGTGATCTTGATGGCAAAATGGTAAATCAAAAGGAATATCGGTCTTTGATTGGAAGTCTACTCTATGTCACCGCATCAAGGCCGGATGTCATGTTTAGTGTTTGCATGTGTGCTAGATATCAAGCCTCACCTAGAGAAAGTCATCTCACTGCGGCAAAAAGAATATTGAGGTACTTAAAGCAAACAAGAAATGTTGGACTATGGTATCCCAAGGGGTCAAAGTTTGAATTGATTGGATATTCGGACTCCGACTATGGGGGCTGCAAGATCAATAGAAAAAGCACAAGTGGCACATGTCAATTACTTGGAAGATCACTTGTGTCATGGTCCTCAAAGAAACAAAATAGTGTGGCAATCTCTACCGCCGAAGCCGAATATGTGAGTGCGGGGAGTTGTTGTGCACAATTGCTATGGATGAAATCAACTTTGAAGGATTATGGCCTCAACTTCAAGAATGTGCCGTTGCTATGTGATAATGAGAGTGCAATCAAGATGATACAAAACCCGGTTCAACATGGAAGAACAAAGCATATTGACATAAGACATCATTTCATTAGAGATCATCAACAAAAGGGAGATATTGCCATTGAAAGTGTTGGCACCGATGATCAACTTGCCGATATTCTCACTAAGCCACTTGATGAAAAGAGGTTTTGCAAGCTAAGGAATGAATTGAACATTCTTGATTTCTCAAACATGAGTTGAATGCACCCCACCCACTTATTGACATGCCTCTCCTTCGACATTGCAAGGTAAAATTAATTGACATGTCTTTCATCCTATGCTAAGGACTTGATAGAGCATGTAGACATAATAAGTGGTACGCATAAGCATTCATGATAAATCAAATGAATTTGATGGATATATGTTACCACTATTGCTTCTATGCTTATTTTGATCTAGTGGTGGCATATGACATGTTTGTGAGCTTGTAAACCTAGTGTTGAATCTAGAAGATTTGCTATAAGTGTTTAATTCAACATAGGCAAGATAACCCTTATTTTGAGGAGTGAAGAAGCTTGTCTTTGGTTCAAATCGAATTAAATATCTTTGGCAAGTATTCTAGGTTAAACCAAATTTGATAAATTTTTTAACCTTACATGTGGTATCGAATTAATTTCAATCTACTCCATCAAACACTTTTCCTTCTCTCCACAATTTGATTCCCTTTTTGGGTAAGTTGTTGACAAAGGGGGAGAGAAAAAGATGATTCAACTTGATAAGGGGTAAATAAAATTTGTTGATGCACACAAGTAGGGGGAGCAAGCTCATAAACAAAGTTGTTGCATTTGTTTGTGCATTCTCATATGACTTGCTCATTGCACATGTATTTAAATTCAATATACATGCTTGTGTGGTGTAATGCTAGTATAGAAATTGGATGATGTGCCTAAAGCTTTACAAGTGGTTAGCTTTACAAGTGGTCCAAGAACCTTTACATATAATGTTGATCTCACGAGGTTCTTGAATTTTGATGGATGTCTAGTTACTTCATGATGCTAAGGATGGTGTAAAAGGCAACTCCGATTGGTATCACGCTTCAAAGGTCCATTTCTTACACCATAGCATCATTTTGGTAGAATTACTCTCCCAACATTTCTATCCATGCATATGTGCAAAGCTTTCAATCCAAACTCTATGCACATATGTAGGGGGAGCTAATGCTACCAAAACCGAGCTTGTGATAATTGTCCAAACTTTACTTATGAGCAAAATGATTGGACAAGTATGACAAGTTTAAAACTTTTATTATCAAGATCATCTTTGTGAGGGTTGTCATCAATTACCAAAAAGGGGGAGATTGAAAGTCCCTAGTTTGGTTTTAGCTAATTGATGAAACCTAGGACTAACCTTTGTATCTAAGTGGATGATTTAGATAAAGGTGGTCATTGCATATGAGACATGACATTGACTCATATGACCAAGATGGTGAAGACCAAGATGAGGCTTGGCTCGATGGACCGGTTGTGAAGGTGAAGGGCAAGTCGAGGCTTCGAAGCGAAGGACCATGCGATGGTGAAGCTTGAGCAAGACTTAGCGCCGACGGACCGATGCAACGGTAAAGAGCAAGTGAAGTCAAGGTCGATGGATCGAGATGGTCATGTGATGATATGAAGTGGATCATATCATTTGGAGAAACAAAATGGGCTCAAGGCAAAGGTATAACCATAGGGCCATTTTGTTTTACACTCAAGACACCATAGAGGGTGTGAGTGGTTTAGGATCGATAGCCGAACTATTAAGAGGGGAAGTCTTATCGGTTATTCGATGCACGGGTGCCACTAGGTGAATTCATGAAGTGCATTGCATGTAGGGCCTAGTGAGCTAATTGAAAAACCTTTGAAAATGATTGAGAAAATGCTAACACACAAGCACATGGAGATGTACACTTGATGGTGTTGGCACATTTGCAAAGGTGGCATTGGTCGTGCTGTGGTTTGCGGGTAGAGAGGGGTTTGGGTTCCTCTCTCCCTCCCGCCGAGCGTGCGAGCGTGGGATTCAGGCGATTTCGGGGAAATGAAATGCCTATTTTCCACTACGCCGGAAGTTGGAAAAGAAACGGAGGCGAACGGGGTCACTGAGGTGATCGGACGCTGCACCGGACGCGGTCACGGTGTGACCAGACGCGTCCGGTCAGTACAGCGCGGTATCGGGCGCGCGGGCTAGGGTTTGCAACCGGCGCGTCCGGTCAAGTGTCCAGAAGGAACTGCGGTTCGCAAGGACGGTCGGACGCGGGGCGCGTCCGGTCACACGCGATCGGACGCATCCGGTCGTCGAGGGAGCTTACTGGACTCCGACCAGACGCTGGCACTGTCACGTCTGGTCGTTGCGAGGAGCGCGTCCGGTCGTTGTTTCGCGGGCGCGGGTGCTGTGCGGATCGGCGCATCCGGTCGTTGCGAGGAGCGCGTCCGGTCGTTGCTTCGCGCGCGCGGTGCTGTGCGACCGGCGCGTCCGGTCGGTTGAGCAGCGCGTCCGGTCATAGCGTTTGACCGTTGGCGCGCAGTGACCGTTGGAGGATCTAACGGTCGCATTTGAAATTTGAGGGACACGTGGACGTCGCAGGGCGACCGGACGCGGTTGAGCGCGTCCGGTCAGTTTCGACCGGCGCGTCCGGTCGTCCCGAAAAAAACGGTCAGTGGAGTGGCAATGGCTCTATTTGGATGGGATGCTTATAAATACTCGTTGGCCGGCCCTTAGGGAGGTCTCTTAGCATTTCTAACACTCTTGTGCATCCTTTGAGCTAGAGCTACTCCTCCCACTCATCTCTCTTGCTTGATTGCAAATCAAAAGTGAGATTGAGTGATCCCAAAGTGCATTGCATAGCTTGAGGGCATCTAGTGGCACTTGTGGGTGGTTTAGCCGGTGGATTTCTTGTTACTCTTGGAGAGTACCGCTCCTAGCCGGCTTGGAGATTGTTGGAGGCGTTGGCAAGAGAAGGTGATTGTTCTTGGCCACCTCCGGTTGTTTGTAAGAGGTTCTTGTGCTTTCCTCGACGGGACGCCAAAAGCAACTCTATTGGATTGCGTGTGTCATTGAGTTACCTCACTTGAGAGTGGTGTCTTGCGGTGCCTTGCGGGGCGTGCCTTGAGGGGCAAGTGACTTGAGGGTCACACCGAGGAACCATCTAAGTGTTGGTCGACACAACCGGTGACGTAGCTTGTCGGTGCACAAGTGAACACCGGGTGAACAAAAATATTGTATCTCTTGTCTCCCGGTGATTGGTCTACATATTGTGTTGTTGTCAATATTAATTGATTGTATATCATCTTGGTGATTGGCAACATCTTCACTCCACCGTCAGTATAAGATTCACAATCCTCTCTCTCGCATTTACTTTTACTAGATTATCTTGTGTAGCTCTAGTGGTAGCCTTTTCTAGTAGTTGTTAGCTTGCTCACTAGTGTAAGTTAGTGACTTAGCACTTGTGTGAACTAGAGATCATAATCTACTAGACTTATGGATAGGAGGCTTGCATTACAACCTTTGGCTAAGCAAAACTCGCTTTACGCCGTTTGTTATTCTAACAAGTTTGCTTAGTGGTGCTTATAGAATTTTTTTACAGGCTATTCACCCCCCCTCTAGCCATCTAGGACCTTACAAGCGCCAAAGGCAACATTAGTATATTGCTCGTGTCATTGCAACCTTTTGCCATTTGGTAGGTTCTTGTGGCGCCTTTTGAGAGGCTCGGTGTGTGACCGATTAGCCACCGAACCACATGGTGAAGAGGGACACAACGGGGACTAGCGTGCCGGCAAGCACGTGAACCTCGGGATAAATCTTCGTGTCATCACTTTCATATTGTGATTGATTGATCCCGGTGTTCGGTTATCTTGGTATTCATCTCTTGATTATATTGATTGGTTGGCTCAATTCTTCGCCCCTCGGTGATACCCTCCTAACTCTCTCATGTATTAATTTCTTAGTTATCTTTGCTAGCGAGTTAGCTTTGCTAGAGTAGCTTCTTTGTGTAGCTTGCTAGTTGTAGTTTCCTTCTCGGTTTGACTTGTGCGGTTGAGTGCAATTACTAGAATTGTGAATTGGTTAGGTGGCTTGCAAATACCCCGTAGGCTAAGCAAAACTCGCATCTCGCTATTTGTTTTATTGATAAACTTGTTTAGCTTATCTTTGTAGAAAATTTTAATAGGCTATTCACCTCCCCTCTAGCCATCAAGACCTTTCAAGTGGTATCGGAGCCGTGGTCACCGTTTGTAAGGCTTAACAACCTAGGTGTAAGATGGCTCAAGTTATGTTCAATCATGTTAATGGCAAGCCTCCATTCTTTGAAGGCGTCTCTTCCTTTGATCATTGGAAAAGGAAGATGAAGCAATATCTAGGCAATATACATGAGAAGGTTTGGGATGTGACCAAAGAAGGATACATCATTCTTGATGAGGAAAACCTCACTCCAAATGACCGCATCAACAAACAATGCAATACGGCGGCACTTGACAGAATCTATCGTGTCATTGATGATAAAGTATTTGAGCAAATCAAAGATCTTGAAAAGGCAAATGAGCTTTGGATAAGGCTTGAAGAAACATATGAAGGCACTTCAACGGTAAAAAGTGCCAAACTATATATGCTCAAGGACAAGTTCTCCACATTCAAGATGAAGGATGATGAATCCATCCCGGAGATGTTCTATAGGCTCCAAGTTATTATCAATGATCTCAAGGGGCTTGGGGAGAAGGTTGAGGACAAGGACTTCTCACACAAGTTCTTGATGTGCTTACCCAAGAAGTTTGCCACCTTGAGAAGAATGATCTTTAGAGAGGGATTGGACAAGGTCAAACCAACCAATGTGCTTGGAGATATAATGATCGATGCCCAATACAATGATGATAAAGATGAGGTAGAAGAGAAGAAGGAGACCAAGGTCAAGCAAGAGAAGCCCATTGCATTCAAGGCTTCATCCTCTAAGGGCAAGAGCAAGGTGGAGAGTGATGATGATGATCCATTCGATGATGAGACCATGGCCCTCCTTGTGCATAAGATGGGAAGGTTCATGAAGAAGAAAGGATATGGGACAAGGAAGAGGAGAGACACTATAAAGGCAAAGACCCTTTGCTACAATTGCAATAGCCCCGATCACATAGTGGCGGATTGCCCCTATGAAGATAAGAGATTTCATAATGGGGACTTGAAGCTCAAGAAGAACAAGAAGGATAATAAAGAGAATGAGAAGAAAGCAAAGAAGAGCTTCACTTTCAACAAGAAGAAGAAGGGTGGTGGTTATGTAGTCACTTGGGATAGTGACAACTCCGATAGTGATGATGATGAAAGCTCTAGTGATGATGAGAGGATCACTCGGCGAGCCATTGCAAACATCGCCCTCTCCAACAAGCCATCCATCTTCGACACTACATCAACATGCCTTATGGCCAAGCCTACCAAGGTAAAACATGATGATAGTGATGATGATTCTTGTGCTAGTGATGATTGTAGGAGTGATGATGAGGAGGATGAGGACTACTCCAAGGATGATCTATTAGGCATAATAGATCAAATGAGCAAGGGCTACAAGAGGACAACCAAGAAATACAAAATCTTGAAACAAGAGCTCATTGCCAAGAGCAATGAAAATGATGCCTTGATGGAGGAGCTTGTTGCTCTCAAAAAGAGTAAGGAGTGCAAAGGAATTGAACAAGAGCTCAAAGCTCTTAGGAAATCCTTTGATGAGCTAGAGGCTTCTCGTGAGTGTCTAAAGGAAGACCACGAGGATCTTGAAATTGCTCATACTAGGCTTAAGGAAGCCCACTCCACTCTACTTGAGCTCATCAAGGAAAAGGACCTTAAGTTGGAGAAGTTCATGAAGGAAGCTAAGGAGGAGCAAGTGATTGTCACTTGTGATATTGGACTAACATGTGATATTATTGATGATTCTTTATTTGTTAGTCCTACTAATGCTTCATGTAGCTCATCATCATCCACCACAACCAACTCTACCTCTACTACTAGTGATTCATCACTTGTGGTTGAGACTCTCAAGAGAGAGGTGGATGATCTCACCCGCGCATTAGGCAACGCCTATGGTGGGGATGCCCGCTTGCTAAAATGCTTGGGTAGCCAAAGGTTCTCTCTTAACAAAGAGGGATTGGGCTATACTCCCAAGAAGGGCAAGGCGGCCTTTGCTACTCCAAAGTCTCGCTTTGTGAAGGGCAATGGTCGTTATTGCAATAGATGCAAGCAAGTTGGGCATCTAGAGATTAATTGCAATAAAATGAACAAGAACAAGAAAAATGCTAATGTACCTTATATTCCTTTTGATTCTTGTTATGTGCTTACCAAGGGTGAGAAAGGTGTGCATGCTAGGTTTGTTGGTACACCAATTATGGGCCCAAAGAAGAAGGCCATTTGGGTACCAAAGAGCTTAGTGACTAACCTCCAAGGATCCAAGCAAGTATGGGTACCTAAAAGACATTAAATTGTTTTGTAGGTAAATTACAAGGCCGGAGGAAGGCATTGGGTGCTTGATAGTGGGTGCTCTCAACATATGACCGGTGATTCAAGAATGTTCAACTCTCTCAAATCAAATGATAGTGGCATTGATAGCATCACATTTGGTGACAATAGCAAGGGTGATGTAAAGGCTCTTGGAAGGATTGCAATCTCAAATGATCATAGCATTTCCAATGTGCTCTTAGTTGAAAAGTTGAACTTCAATCTTCTCTCGGTTGCTCAATTGTGTGATCTCGGTTTTAAGTGCATATTTGGTGTTGATGATGTGGAGATAGTTAGTGTTGATGGCTCAAATTTGATCTTCAAAGGTTTTAGATATGAGAATCTATACTTGGTTGATTTCAATGCTAGTGACACTCAACTTTCAACATGCTTGCTCACCAAATCAAGTATGGGTTGGTTATGGCACAGAAGACTTGGTCATGTTGGCATGAAGCAATTGAACAAGTTAGTGAAGCATGACTTAGTTAGAGGCTTGAAGGATGTCACATTTGAGAAAGATAAGCTATGTAGTGCATGTCAAACCGGAAAGCAAGTAGGCAACACTCATCCATTGAAAAGCATTATGAGTACTTCTAAGGCATTTGAGTTGTTGCACATGGATCTATTTGGGCCAACTACATACACAAGCATTGGTGGCAACAAGTATGGTTTTGTGATTGTGGATGATTTCACCAGATACACATGTGTATTCTTTCTTGTGGACAAGAGTGATGTATTTGACATATTCAAGAAGTTCATCAAGAAAGTGCAAAATGAGTTTGAGACCACAATCAAGAAAGTAAGAAGTGACAATGGAAGTGAGTTTAGAAACACAAGAGTTGATGAGCTATGTGAGGAGCTTGGAATCAAGCATCAATTCTCGGCCAAGTATACACCTCAATCAAATGGCTTAGTTGAGAGGAAAAATAGAACCTTAATTGATATGGCAAGATCAATGTTGAATGAGTATAATGTGAGTCATTCATTTTGGGCCGAAGCAATCAACACGGCTTGCTTCTATAGCAACCGCCTCTATTGCCATAAGTTTATAGAGAAGACACCATATGAGATCTTAAATGGAAGAAAGCCCAACATTGCATACTTTCGGGTATTTGGTTGCAAATGCTATATTTTGAAGAAAGGCACTAGGTTGAGCAAGTTTGAAAAGAAATGTGATGAAGGATTCTTACTTGGTTACTCAACTACTAGCAAAGCTTATAGAGTTTGGAATTTAGCTAGTGGTCAACTTGAAGAAGTGCATGATGTTGAATTTGATGAAACAAATGGCTCTCAAGATGAGGAAGATAACTTGGATGATGTGAGAGGAACTCAATTGACCAATGCTATGAAAGAAATGGACATTGGTGATATTAGGCCAAAGCAAGTGATTGATGTGGATGACAACAAAGATCAAGTGCTCCAAAGTCCAATTACACAAGCTAGTGGTTCTCTAATGCAAAATCAAGCTAGTACATCATCTCAAGTGCAACAAGATCAACAAGTGGCTAGTTCATCATCTCCAACTCATGATCAACATCAACATCCAAGCAATCAAGTCCAAGTGCTTCAACCAACTAACATTGCAAGAGACCATCCATTGGATTCCATCATTGGTGACATACAAAGAGGAGTTCAAACTAGATCAAGATTGGCATCATTTTGTGCTCACTCATCTTTTGTGTCAATGAAAGAACCCAAGGACATTAATAAAGCATTGAGAGATCCGGATTGGGTAAATGCAATGCATGAAGAGCTCAACAACTTCAAGAGAAATAAAGTATGAGAACTAGTTGAAAGGCCTAAGGATCACAATGTCATTGGAACAAGATGGGTCTTTCGCAACAAGCAAGATCAAGATGGGATAGTAGTAAGGAACAAAGCAAGACTAGTAGCTCAAGGTTACACACAAATTGAGGGTCTTGACTTTGGTGAAACGTATGCCCCGGTTGCAAGATTGGAAGCAATTAGGATCTTACTTGCCTATGCTTGTGCTCACAATATCAAGCTATATCAAATGGATGTAAAGAGTGCATTTCTCAATGGGTACATTCAAGAGGAGGTCTATGTGGAGCAACCTCCCGGTTTTGAAGATGACAAGAAACCCAATCATGTATACAAGTTAAGGAAGGCTTTGTATGGATTGAAGCAAGCACCTAGAGCATGGTATGAAAGATTGAGGGACTTCTTGCTATCCAAAGGATTTGTCATGGGCAAAGTTGATACAACACTATTCACCAAGAAGATTGAGAAAGACTTGTTTGTGTTGCAAATATATGTTGATGATATCGTATTCGGTTCAACCAATCAAGATTATTGTGATGAGTTTGGTAAAATGATGGCCAAGGAATTTGAAATGTCAATGATTGGTGAACTTAGTTTCTTTCTTGGACTTCAAATCAAACAAATGAAAGAAGGTACATTTGTGAGCCAAACCAAGTACATCAAAGATATGCTCAAGAAGTTTGGCATGGAAGATACAAAGGGCATTACAACTCCAATGAGCACTAGTGAAAGTTTGGATAGTGACAAGAATGGCAACATGGTGGATCAAAAGCTATATAGATCAATGATTGGTAGCCTACTCTATGTGACGGCATCAAGGCCCGATGTGATGTTTAGTGTATGCATGTGTGCAAGATTTCAAGCCTCACCAAGAGAAAGTCACTTGAAGGCAACAAAGAGAATATTGAGGTACTTAAAGCATACACAAGATGTTGGATTATGGTATCCCAAAGGTGCAAGCTTTGAGCTAGTTGGATATTCGGATTCCGACTATGCCGGTGACAAAGTGGAGAGAAAGAGCACTTCCGGGACTTGTCAATTGTTGGGAAGATCACTTGTCTCATGGTCATCCAAGAAGCAAAATAGTATTGCACTATCTACCACCGAAGCCGAATACATTGCCGCGGGTAGTTGTTGTGCACAAATCTTGTGGATGAAGGCAACATTGAAGGATTTTGGAATCAATTTCAAGAATATACCATTGCTATGTGACAATGAAAGTGCCGTGAAGCTAACTAACAATCCGATTCAACATCAAAGAACAAAGCATATTGATGTTCGCCATCACTTTATTAGAGATCATCAACAAAAGGGTGACATTGCTATTGAGAGTGTTGGCACCGAAGATCAATTAGCCGATCTATTCACCAAGCCACTTGATGAGAAGAGATTTCACAAGCTAAAGAATGAGTTGAACATACTTGATTTCTCCAACATGAGTTGATGCACTCCCATGATATGACATGCCTCTCCTTCGAGCCCCAAGGTACAATTGGTTGACATGTCATACATTCTATACTAAGGACATGTTAAGTGCATCTAGTCATGATTTCTTATGTTCTAGGATCATTCATGAAAATTAAATGAATTTGAAGTTTATATGGTGCCACTATTGTTTCCATGACTTGTATGATCTAGTGGTAGCATATAACTTGTTTAAGTAGCTTGTGATCCTAAGTGTTTTAATCTAGAAAACTTGTCTAAATATTTGCTTCAACATGGTGCATGATAACCCTTCTAGTGAGGTGTGAAGAAGCTTGCCCTTGGATCAAACCGAAGTATTTTATTTATGCAAGCAATCTAGGTTGAATCATAAACTTGATCCTCACCCCATATTTCAACTTGATAATCTATCTAAAGTTTGCTCCTTGTGGTCAATTGGTGCCAAAGGGGGAGAAAATATTGTTCACAAAGATAGAACTCAAAGGGGAAGAAAATGTTGTGGGGGAGAATTGATAAAAGAAAGGGATCAACTAAAATTTTGAGCACATAAGTAGGGGGAGCAAGCTCTTAAGCATGAATGTTGCATTTACATGTGCACGTCATTTGTATGATGCATAGTTATGCATTCCATTTTCTCCAATACTTTGCTTGTGTGGTGACTTGCTAGTATAATTTGAATGTTGCATTAAGGTACTAGTATGAATAGGAAGTAGTTAGATTTTTCTTGCTTCATGTTTTTCAAAGTGGTACTAGAGCCTTGCTTATAATGTTGATCTCACGAGGTTTCTAGTTATGTTTGTGCTTTTCTAAGTGGAATCTAACTACACAAGGTGCTAAGATGGTGTTTATCGCTACTCCGATGGTATCACGCTTCAAAGGTCTATAATCTAAAACACTTAGCACCTATTGGTAGACAATGCTCCTAATCTTTCCTATCTAACATGTATGCTTCCAAAATCCAAACATATAACATACATGTAGGGGGAGCCATTACTATCAATTTG